>PDHQ01000578.1:0-15233 GCA_003339415.1 Ophiocordyceps camponoti-saundersi (nom. inval.)
CCTAAGGGATAAACCCGTTAACTGCTCTTCTTATCCCCTAAGGGATAAACTTGTTAACTGCTCTTCTTATCCCCTAGGGGATAAACTTGTTAACTGCTCTTCTTGTCCCCTAAGGGACAAACCCGTTAACTGCTCTTCTTATCCCCTAAGGGATAAACCCGTTAACTGCTCTTCTTATCCCCTAAGGGATAAACCCGTTAACTGCTCTTCTTATCCCCTAAGGGATAAACTTGTTAACTGCTCTTCTTATCCCCTAGGGGACAAACCCGTTAACTGCTCTTCTTGTCCCTTAGTCTTGTCCCCTAAGGGACAAACCCGTTAACTGCTCTTCTTATCCCCTAAGGGACAAACCCGTTAACTGCTCTTCTTATCCCCTAAGGGACAAACCCGTTAACTGCTCTTCTTATCCCTTAGTTTTGTCCCCTAAGGGATAAACCCGTTAACTGCTCTTCTTGTCCCCTAAGGGACAAACCCGTTAACTGCTCTTCTTATCCCCTAAGGGATAAACTTGTTAACTGCTCTTCTTATCCCTTAGGGGATAAACCCGTTAACTGCTCTTCTTATCCCTTAAGGGACAAACTTGTTAACTGCTCTTCTTGTCCCCTAGGGGATAAACCCGTTAACTGCTCTTCTTGTCCCCTAAGGGATAAACTTGTTAACTGCTCTTCTTATCCCCTAAGGGATAAACCCGTTAACTGCTCTTCTTGTCCCTTAGTCTCTTCTTGTCCCCTAGGGGATAAACCCGTTAACTGCTCTTCTTATCCCCTAAGGGACAAACCCGTTAACTGCTCTTCTTGTCCCCTAGGGGACAAACCCGTTAACTGCTCTTCTTGTCCCTTAGTCTTGTCCCCTAAGGGACAAACCTGTTAACTGCTCTTCTTATCCCCTAAGGGACAAACTTGTTAACTGCTCTTCTTATCCCCTAGGGGATAAACTTATTAACTGCTCTTTTTGTCCCCTAAAGGACAAACCCGTTAACTGCTCTTCTTATCCCCTAGGGGATAAACCTGTTAACTGCTCTTCTTGTCCCCTAAGGGACAAACCCGTTAACTGCTTTTCTTATCCCTTAGTCTTGTCCCCTAAGGGATAAACCCGTTAACTGCTCTTCTTATCCCCTAAGGGATAAACCTGTTAACTGCTCTTCTTATCCCCTAAGGGACAAACTTGTTAACTGCTCTTCTTATCCCCTAAGGGACAAACCCGTTAACTGCTCTTCTTGTCCCTTAGTCTTGTCCCCTAAGGGACAAACCCGTTAACTGCTCTTCTTGTCCCCTAGGGGATAAACTTGTTAACTGCTCTTCTTATCCCCTAAGGGATAAACCCGTTAACTGCTCTTCTTATCCCTTAGTCTTATCCCCTAAGGGACAAACCCGTTAACTGCTCTTCTTATCCCCTAAGGGATAAACCCGTTAACTGCTCTTCTTATCCCCTAAGGGATAAACCCGTTAACTGCTCTTCTTATCCCCTAAGGGACAAACCCGTTAACTGCTCTTCTTATCCCCTAAGGGACAAACTTGTTAACTGCTCTTCTTGTCCCTTAGGGGATAAACCTGTTAACTGCTCTTCTTGTCCCCTAGGGGATAAACCTGTTAACTGCTCTTCTTGTCCCCTAGGGGATAAACCCGTTAACTGCTTTTCTTATCCCCTAAGGGATAAACCCGTTAACTGCTCTTCTTATCCCCTAAGGGACAAACTTGTTAACTGCTCTTCTTATCCCCTAAGGGACAAACTTGTTAACTGCTCTTCTTATCCCTTAGGGGATAAACCCGTTAACTGCTCTTTTTATCCCCTAGGGGATAAACCCGTTAACTGCTCTTCTTATCCCTTAGGGGATAAACCCGTTAACTGCTCTTCTTGTCCCCTAGGGGATAAACTTGTTAACTGCTCTTCTTATCCCCTAGGGGACAAACTTGTTAACTGCTTTTCTTATTCCCTTAGGCTCTTCTTGTCCCCTAAGGGACAAACCCGTTAACTGCTCTTCTTGTCCCCTAAGGGACAAACCCGTTAACTGCTCTTCTTGTCCCCTAAGGGACAAACTTGTTAACTGCTCTTCTTATCCCCTAGGGGATAAACCTGTTAACTGCTCTTCTTATCCCTTAGGGGATAAACCTATTAACTGCTTTTCTTATTCCCTAAGGGATAAACCCGTTAACTGCTCTTCTTATCCCCTAGGGGACAAACCTATTAACTGCTCTTCTTATCCCTTAGGGGATAAACCTGTTAACTGCTCTTCTTATCCCCTAGGGGACAAACCCGTTAACTGCTCTTCTTATCCCTTAGGGGATAAACTTGTTAACTGCTCTTCTTATCCCCTAGGGGATAAACCCGTTAACTGCTCTTCTTATCCCTTAGGGGACAAACCTGTTAACTGCTCTTCTTATCCCCTAGGGGATAAACCCGTTAACTGCTCTTCTTATCCCCTAAGGGATAAACCCGTTAACTGCTCTTCTTATCCCCTAGGGGATAAACCTATTAACTGCTTTTCTTATCCCCTAAGGGATAAACCCGTTAACTGCTCTTCTTATCCCCTAAGGGACAAACTTATTAACTGCTCTTCTTATCCCCTAAGGGACAAACCCGTTAACTGCTCTTCTTATCCCTTAGTCTTGTCCCCTAAGGGATAAACCTATTAACTGCTCTTCTTATCCCCTAAGGGATAAACCTATTAACTGCTCTTTTTATCCCCTAGGGGATAAACTTATTAACTGCTCTTCTTATCCCCTAGGGGATAAACTTGTTAACTGCTCTTCTTCTCCCCTAGGGGATAAACTTATTAACTGCTCTTCTTCTCCCCTAGGGGATAAACTTATTAACTGCTCTTCTTCTCCCCTAAGGGATAAACTTATTAACTGCTCTTCTTATCCCCTAAGGGATAAACTTATTAACTGCTCTTCTTATCCCCTAAGGGATAAACCCGTTAACTGCTCTCCTTATCCCCTAGGGGATAAATACCTATTATCTCGGGTATATCGTCGTTATCTTATACGGTATAGTTAATCTCCTTATCTTTTCGCACCTACGTCGACGAAATATAGGACTTAACTCCCGCTCCTTAGACTAAGATATAGACGAGACGCGTCTC
Source organism: Ophiocordyceps camponoti-saundersi (nom. inval.) (assembly GCA_003339415.1). Lineage (NCBI taxonomy): Eukaryota > Fungi > Ascomycota > Sordariomycetes > Hypocreales > Ophiocordycipitaceae > Ophiocordyceps > Ophiocordyceps camponoti-saundersi. Next base: position 3,083 of record PDHQ01000578.1, read on the forward strand.
TTTAGTCTGCCCGAAGCGCTACACGCGATAGTTAGCTTACTTCTCTTTAGTTATCTTCTACGGGACTAACTTATTAACTACCTTTCTTATCCCTTAAGGGATAAACTTATTAACTACTCTTCTTATCCCCTAAGGGATAAACTTATTAACTACTCTCTTTATCCCTTAGGGGATAAATACCTATTATCTTAGGTATATTATTATTATTCTATACGGTATAGTTAATCTCCTTATCTTTTCGTACCTATGTTAACGAAATATAGGACTTAATTTCCGCTCCTTAGATTAAGATATAGATAAGACGCGTTTCTTTAGTCTGCTTAAAGCGCTACATATAATAGTTAGCTTACTTCTCTCTAGTTATCTTCTACGGGATTAACCCGTTAACTGCCTTTCTTATCCCCTAAGGGATAAACCCGTTAACTACTCTTCTTATCCTTTAAGGGATAAACCTATTAACTGCTCTCCTTATCCCTTAGGGGATAAATACCTATTATCTCGGGTATATCGTCGTTATTCTATACGGTATAGTTAATCTCCTTATCTTTTCGCACCTACGTTAACGAAATATAGGACTTAACTCCCGCTCCTCGGATTAAGATACGGACAAGACGCGTCTCTTTAGTTTACCCGAAGCGCTGCACGCGATAGTTAGCTTACTTCTCTCTAGTTATCTTTTACGGGATTAACCTATTAACTGCCTTTCTTATCCCTTAAGGGATAAACCTATTAGCTGCTTTTCTTATCCTTTAGGGGATAAACCCGTTAACTGCTCTCCTTATCCCTTAGGGGATAAACTTATTAACTGCTCTTCTTATCCTTTAAGGGATAAACCTATTAACTACTCTCCTTATCCCTTAGGGGATAAATACCTATTATCTCGGGTATATTATTATTATCTTATACGGTATAGTTAATCTCCTTATCTTTTTATACCTATGTTAACGAAATATAGGACTTAACTCCTGCTTCTTAAACTAAGATACGGATAAGACGCGTCTCTTTAATCTGCCCGAAGCGCTATACGTAATAGTTAGCTTACTTCTCTTTAGTTATTTTTTACGGGACTAACTTATTAACTGCTCTTCTTATCCCCTAGGGGATAAACTTATTAACTACTCTCCTTATCCCTTAGGGGATAAATACTTATTATCTCGGGTATATTATCGTTATCCTATACGGTATAGTTAATCTCCTTATCTTTTCGCACTTACGTTAACGAAATATAGGACTTAACTCCCGCTCCTCGGACTAAGATACGGACAAGACGCGTCTCTTTAGTCTCCCCGAAGCGCTGCACGCGATAGTTAGCTTACTTCTCTCTAATTATCTTCTACGGGACTAACCTATTAACTGCCTTTCTTATCCCTTAAGGGATAAACTTATTAACTGCTTTTCTTATCTTTTAGAGGATAAACTTATTAACTCCTCTTCTTATCCCCTAGGGGATAAACTTATTAACTGCTCTTTTTATCCCTTAAGGGATAAACTTATTAACTGCTCTTCTTATCCCCTAAGGGATAAACCCGTTAACTACTCTCCTTATCCCTTAGGCGATAAATACCTATCGTCTTAGGTATATTATTATTATCCTATATAGTATAGTTAATCTCCTTATCTTTTCGCACTTACGTTAACGAAATATAGGACTTAACTTCCGCTCCTCGGACTAAGATATAGATAAGACGCGTCTCTTTAGTCTACCCGAAGCGCTATACGTAATAGTTAGCTTACTTCTCTCTAGTTATCTTCTACGGGACTAACCCGTTAACTGCTTTTCTTATCCCCTAAGGGATAAACCCGTTAACTACTCTTCTTATCCCTTAGGGGATAAACTTATTAATTACTCTTCTTATCCCTTAAGGGATAAACTTATTAACTACTCTTCTTATCCCTTAGGGGATAAACTTATTAACTACTCTTCTTATCCCCTAAGGGATAAACCCGTTAACTGCTCTCCTTATCCCTTAGGGGATAAATACTTATTATCTTAGGTATATCGTCGTCGTCCTATATAATATAGTTAATTTCCTTATCTTTTCGTACTTATATTAACGAAATATAGGACTTAACTTCCGCTTCTTAGACTAAGATACGGATAAGACGCGTCTCTTTCGTCTGCCCGAAGCGCTATACGCTACCCTTCTTATCCCTAAGGAATAAACCCGTTAACTCTTCTTTTTATCCCTTAGGGGATAAATACTTATCGTCTCCGATATATAGTTATTATCTTATATAGTATAGTTAATCTCCTTATCTTTTCGTACCTATATCGATAAAATATAGGACTTAACTTCCGCTCCTTAGACTAAGATACGGATAAGACGCGTTTTTTTAGTTTACCTAAAGCGCTGCACGTTTCTCTTTCGTCTATCCGAAATACTGCACGCGTCTCTTTCGTCTATCCGAAACGCTGCACGCGTCTCTTTTATCTACTCGAAATATTATACGCGTCTTTTTCGTCTTTCCGAAACGCTATACGCGTCTCTTTCCTCTACTCGAAATACTATACGTTATAGCTACGATATTTCGCTTACTTCTTCTTCGTTATTTTCTACTACGGGTCTATAATAATAATACGATTCGCTAATATAAGGTTTAGACCTTCTCCGCTAGTTCTTATCGTAGAGACCTGCTATAGGAGGTATAATAAGTATAATAATAGATAATATATTCTTTAAAAATAGCCCTATATAAGTAGGTAGGTAAGCTAGGATATATATCTTATATATACGTTACGTATTTATAGTTACGTAGCTTACGGCTATACCTACGATTTACTAACTAATTAGCTATTAGGGATATCTAAATATCTTTTTCTTTTATATACGTATATATTAGTTTCTCCTTAGTTTCGTTTTTAGTAAAGTCGCTAATCGCCTTATTTATCTAAGTTTATATTATTACGCGTAAATAATAGTAGAAAGATATATTCGCCTTCTATAATATATATCCTAGTACTTAAAGGATTAAGTTAATAAATTCGGCAAATACTACTCGTAAGATATTCGCCTTTAATAAGCGAGCTAGTCGCTTAGCTATTTACGGCACGACCCTGGGATAACCCCGGTAGAAGTTATAACCCCGCTCGATCCTTTCCTCGGCTAAAGTTATGCTCGCCCGAGCTCCGGTTAAGTAAGATAGGGGAAATATATATATAAGTAAGTTTATTATAAAGGGACTCGGCACCTATCTTAGGGCCGTCTATAGGTAGCGATTATAGGCTACCTTTTACTAAGGTTATAATCTTAGATAGATTCTAACGGAATCGGAATATTACGTCGAATAAAGAATAAACTAAGTAATTAATTTATATATCTAAGAGTTAGAATATAGGTAGGTATATTATATATATATTTATATAAACTATAAATATAGAGAGCTTAACCTCCGACCCTTAAGCTTAGAGGCCTTCCTTATATATATAATATATATATATATATAAAAATAGCGGTCCTTAGAGAAAGGCTCTTAAGAATAAAGATACTAGCTTCTAAGCTAGCGATATGCTAAGTGGGAGTATTCTATCGTTACTAAGGAATCTAAACGAATATATATATCTTCGTATTAGAGTTTTCCTTCTACGTTTAATAACCCCCTTAATTATATCCTACCTACTTATAATCGTGTAAATTAAAGTCGGTTCTTCCTTTCTAATATTACCCTCGTAGCTACGGGGCTAGGGACTAACTAAAATAGTAATAGAGTATTCTTATAAAAGCAACTTATTATAAGGTTAATAGCAGTACTAATAAAGGTATTAAAATTCCTAATACTTATAACTATAATAATAATTCTACTAGGTTTATTTTGCAAGGCTATGCCCTAAAAAGTAAGGTTAGCAGCGCTAACTAACTAAGAGGGAGGTTTATAAGGTAGGCCCCTATAATATAACTTAAGATCTTCGCTATAATATTTGCTAATATACGTACCGCAACTACTTAGAACTTAGATAATATCTATATATAATAGGAACTAAGGAAGTATAGTTATCCCCTGCTTAAAACCGGCGTAACTTCGGATAGATAACCTATAATAAATAAGCTCTCTAATATAACGAATCGGGCCTGTAAGCTAGCCGACCTTATTAAGTAAGAGGTCTTCCCCTAGGCCCTGTAGTTTTTCCTCTCTAATAAATAGTTTATATATATATATATGCCTAGATACTTATATAGGCTACTAGTATAATATAGTATATCTTATATATACTACTTATAAGATTAACTATATATATTAGCCCGCTCTTCTTATACTTAGTAGTTTATTTCTCTTTTAGTCTAAGCCTCTAAGGTACTAACTACTAATCGATAAACTTCTCTCCGGGCATTCCTCGAGCTAGTTAAGTAAAAATTATAGTTATAGCGGCCGTTATTTTCGTGCTCGGCACTAGAGGAAATCTAGGATACTTAGCGCTTAGTACTAAAAAAGCTATTCCTATATCTTATATAGCGAAAGGCAGCCTCGATAAATATAATAATATTCCTAATATAATAACTATAATTCTGCTAAGTCTATATAGTAAGGCTAGGGCCCTAGGAAGTAGGGCCGGCAGCGCTAACTAACTAAGAGGGAGGCCTATAAGGTAGGCCGTATAATACTAGATACTTCCGCGCTATAATAACGCCTTTACTATCCTTCCCTATTTCCCTAAATAGCTTATCGGCAGTTGCCTTAAAGTAAATAGAATCTAGCATTTTTACTATAGTTGTACTATCGACTACCTTACCGCATTCTTTAACGCTACTAGTTATAGGCCCGAACTACTAGTTATTCTTGCCTTCGTTAATACGTCTTCTTAAAAGTTCTGCTACAGTTCGATATAAGGTAGCCGATAAACTAAATATACGGGAACAGCTCTAAGGACGATTTATTAGTATATCTCGTTTCTCTTAGCGTAATTAGCTAACTAGATAACGAACCTAAAGCTAAGTTTGCTAACGATCTCTTAGTTAATACCCGTTATATTTGCTCCGTAGCAGGTAATATTCTTTTTTAGCTATTAGAAAGATATCGATTAGTTACTATTATCCTTAGCTAAGAAGCATTTTACTTACTTAAACTTAATATTATTAAGGAATCTTACGATACCTCGCAGCCTCGTGCTGCCCCCATAGCCTCGTCCTAATATATATATAGCTTACCTGAGTTATAAGGACCCTTTATACGAGATCCTTCTTATCTTATAACTCCCTACTCTACCTTTTATATTCCTTATTTATTACTTTATACGTTCGAATAGGTATTTAGTTTTTAGATATTTACCCTCTTCGTACGTTACGTATAAGAGGGTATCGCAATAATAAGTATACTCCTTTTTAGGATCCCTCGATACTAGTATCGGATAGCCCGTCTAATAGATATATCTTTAATCTCGTCGGTATAATCGCGCTTACTAGAGCGCTATTACTATAGAAGGTAACGAATAAGTATAATAATTTTATACTTATAATAATAAAGAAGCTAACTTAGCTGCCGAGCTATAGGGATAAAGAAGAAGAGGCCTCCTAGTTTCGCGGGAGTAACGGGCACTCCTGCCTATATATATACACAGCCCTCGCAGAAAAGACTATCTTAAGGAAGTATATAGGACTATCCGGTCCGTATAGGCCTGCAGGGACCTGCTAGGTTATACGGGCCGGTTAGGACTGCAGGGTCTAGAAAGGTTGTTTAATCTCACCTACCTAATTTAATAGATCTAATTAATTAGTATTCGCTTAGCTAGAGGGGGCTAAAGGACTTAGGAAGGGTCAGATTTGTACTTATAAGAAGGGGTCGATTTCCTACCCTTAGCAAGAAGACCTAAGGCAGCCGTGAGCCCTTCTATATAAAGTTAGTCGCCGTGAGCGCATTCGGACCTAGCAAGGTAAGGCTACCTGCTACGGATTCCTTCCTCCCTTAGCCCCTTTAATTCTACGTCTTTTAAATTTCTAGGAATTATACGGAATTACCCCTTTATCCCTTTTTCCCTTTTTCTTCTTCTTTTTCCTTTCTTTAGGAGTGTCCTTTTAACCCCGCTAAACTAGCTTAGTCACGTAAGTGCCTGCCAGGTTTATCCTTAATAGTAAGCTTCGTCTATAATTACTCTTTAGCCCGACCACTTTTATAGTAAGAGAAATCCTAAATTATTCTATAGCTTTTTCTCGAAGGATCTATAGTTATACTAGGAAGCTTATTTATAAACTTATTACTTAGATAGCTTTAAAGTAACTCCTTAAATCTTATAATACTATTATAAGTTCTTATCGTTAGATTCTATCTATAAAATATCTTTATAAAATATACTATAACCTAATTTTCTATTATAAGCTATTAGGTATATAGTCTTACTTATTATAGCGTTTAACCTTATAGGAAATTTACTCGAGTAATATTTCTATATCTCTAAGATTTAGCTAAATACTACGCCGGCATTTAGTACTAATACTAAGGTTATAGAAACCTATTAACTGCTCCTCTTATAAACTATAGGATAAGCTAGGTAACTGCCCTTCTTCTCCCCTAGGGTTAAACTCGCTAACTGCTTTTCTTTCTCTTAGGCATAAACTCGTTCTCGTTTACTACTCTTCTTATCCCTAAAGGGATAAACTTATTCACTCTATTCTTATTCCCTAAGAGATAAACCCTTTTACTTATAAACCCGTTCACTCCTCTTCCTATCCCCTATCGGATAAACCTATTTACTTATAAACTTACCTACTCCTCTTCTTATTCCCTAAGCTATAAACCTATTTATTACTATTCTTATTCCCTAAGAGATAAACTCCCTAACTGCTCTTATCCTCTCCGGGATAAACCTATTTACTATACTCCTTATCCCCTAAGGGTTAGGTTAAAAGCGATACCTATATAAACCCCCCCCCCCTTAACTCTCTATCCTTATAGCGAAAGTAGAATTAGCCCTTAGCCTTTCGGGCTATTTTATTATTAGCCTCCGCCTTAGCTTTCGTTTCGAGCCTCGACTTCGCTACTATAATCGCCTCCTTTTAGAAGGAATAAACCTCTCTATTTAAATTAGATCTTCTATTAACTAATAAAATATCTTAAGGTAAGTATCTTAGCGAGATTAAAGCTAACGAACTAGTTATTAGTATAGTACTTTAGCGGGGGAAAAAGGATACCTTAAGTAAGCGTAGCAGATACCTAAGGGGCGTAACTTCTTACGTAATTAAAGTCTTTAACTAATATAAGGGGGGATCTCTAGCTATAAGGGGAAGAGCCGTATAGTAATTCTCTATAGGGAAAATAATAAGGAGTCGGTTCTCTATATAAAGATAAGAGAAAGAAGTAATATAAAGGTAGAAACTATTTAATTAGATACTAAAGACTTCGAAAAGGGTATTTAAATTAGCAATTTATAGTATAAAAGTATAAAGTTTAAAATAAAGTTATAATTCCGTTTAGTAAAGTTTTTACTATAAGTCCTCTCTAAGACTTAACTTACGATATACGACTTTTATTATAGCTCTAAAGATAAGGTTAAGGGCTAATTACTTACTTAATTTATCCTCTTTCGAGGGAAACTAATCTATGCTATATACCTAGTAATAGCCCCTATCTTAGCTTAACCACCCTCGTATATTAACCCTCGGCAGCTTTTAGGAAAAGAAGAAAGGGTTTAGGAACTATTTAATTAAACTTTTCACAAGTTCCTAATAATTCCCTAGCTAAGGTAGGCGCTTGCATTTTTTTCGGCGTCCCTATCTCCGCCGCCAAACTCCTCCCTAAGCGCGTGCCGTAATAATAAATAATTAGCCCTTTTTCTCGGTAATAACTAACTTTTTCTTATAACTTAAATAAGGTATATATAAGCGCGATAAAATAAAGGCGGAAAGGACTCTTCGTAAAGGAAATAATAAAGGAAACTCTAGTTACTTCTCCTTAGGGTCTAACCCTTAGATCTGTTAACTCTAGCGTTCGCGCCGACCGCCCGCTAGTAGCATATCTCTCTTAGGTCCCTTCTCTCGCTCTCGTCGTTACTTAATTAAATAGTTATCGATAGCCTTATCGATCTCGGCCTATATACTAGGGTATATAAGCCCCGGGGGCTATAAGCTAATAAAAGAACTAATCTTCGGGATTATTAGGATTATCTTCAGTTCTTAAAGCTAGTCTCTAATAAGTGCGCGTCCGGTATATATTATAATAGATCTAGCCGTATTAAGTGCGATATACCTTCCTTATTATACACGTCCGTAACTCTTAGTCTAAGTTATATAATTCTTATAACGCTTAACCCCTCTAACCTTAAAGCTAAGCGGGTTTAGGTTAATTAGTTCTTAGCCTATACTTATAGCTATAAGTCCTTCGCTAGGCTAGACTATAGGGTTCTTGCCTAAGGCAAAATAAGTAAAGCGTATTAATTTTAGCGTTCCTACGTTTTTTTCCTCCCCTTTTCTTTTAAGGGCCGTCTTCTATAACGTAGGGTTCTTAATTAAATAGTTGCGCTTCGTTAACTTTTTTATCCTCGCGCTGCGCCTTGGAGAGAAAGCCGGCTATATCGGGGCCGGGTTTAATCCTACGGGTATTTTCTTCCCCATAGTAAGTTTCTTAAGCTATAATATGCCCGTTAATTCCTAAGGGATTATTTTCTTTATCTTAGTTATTTCCTCTCTAGTTATAGCGTTATTAGGCGCCTTAGTCGCCTTATCTTCCTTCCTCGTATTCTTTATAGCGCTCGTCTCTTATTTAACTCCTTCTAAAGTTAGGGGGTTTTTAGATCTAAGAGAAGATAAAAGGCTAGATATCGGAACTATTTAATTATTAGTCGGGCCTTTTATAGTCTTATCCTTAGGAAGGTCCTCGTCGTTTTCCTCCCTAACCTCTTCCTCGTCTAGAGCCTTATTATCCCTAGCCCCTTCGCCCTTATTAAAGTCGTTAATATCGATCCCTTATAGTTCTTCCTAATCTCCCTAAGGCTATCTTCTAACTCTAGTAGCGCCTAAGTATAGCACTATAATATAGCTTTTTATTATAGAGTTATTAGTAAGGGTCTTAGGCGTGATAGTTCGGTATCTTCTAAGGATCCGGTAGTAGGGGACGGTGGCCTCGGGGCATAGGCCCCTAAGCGTCGTTAAGCTTACTTCTAGCTTTATTAAGAAATCTTCGCCGCCCTCCTAGTTCCTTAATTTAAATCTATAACTATTTCCTAAGAAGTTAAACTATTCCGACTTTCGGATACTTAGTTTATTCGCCTTAATAGCATATAGGTTACTAGTTATCCGAGCGATTAATTCGTCGTAGTTATTGCCGTCGCTATCCTCAGTTCGTATAGCCTAGTCTCGCAAGAGAATACGGGAATCCGGGGGGGTCTCGAGATCTTCTTTAAACTATTTAACGCTTAATCCTCGCTTATTCGATAAGCTATTAATATATACGTTAAGTTTAAGACCGATAAAGCTACGGGCCTAGTATTATAGTATAGAAAGGGCTAAGTATCCGCATTCGTACTCTCCTTTCTATCGCGTCCTAGGAATAACGATAAAATTAAAGGGGCAGTCCCCCTAAAACTCGCTTAAGATATCTCTCTATACGGCTATTACCTTTTTCGATTAAGGCACTTACCCCGGCTTTATTAAGTCGAAAAAATAGAGTACTCGAGCTTACTAATCCTAAAAGAAGCTGCCCTAATAATACCTAATATCGGTCCTATCCGCTCTAAAATTAACTATACTACCTAGAAGGGGGTAACTATTTGCTTCCTACTTAAAGTTAAACTTAGGCACGATATAATAGATTTTCTTCTTAAACGGCACGTTAGTAGTCTTATTTACGGTAATAGGTATCGTAATTACTATAAGAATCGTAAATAGGTGCACTTTATCCTAGATTCCCCTATTTAAGATTTTTATTATAGCTCCTAGCTTAAAGCTAGTTACCTATAGTTATCTCTTTACTCTAAAAATAAAACGCCCTATATTATCTACGTAGCTACTCTAATCTTAGATATTATTAAACGGGATAACGTTAGCGATCTCCTCGCTAGCTTAAAATATATATAAGTATTTAATCGTATCTATAAAAAGCTTAACGCGTTCCTTTAGCTAAACTATTCGTCCTATAAACTAAGGGGGCTATTTGCACTCGAGGGTTTACGCGAGCTCGGGAGTTACCGCCGAGAAAGGGAGATTAGGCGACGTAGGCCCTATCGTTACTCTACTATAAAGTATCGCCGTAATAGTAAACTTATTATTTCGTTCGCTAAAAAATAGCCCTTCTAGTTTAAAGTCTACTTCCTTACTAAGCTTATAGTCTAGGTTTACTAAATCTATAATATATTTTAGTTATAATAATAGTGCGCTAAGTATAGCTTAGTTATTAAATAAATAGTTAGTTTAAAGGAAAAAGAGGGTACGCGTGGGAAAAGAGGAAAAACGCGTCGCCTTATTTTATTATTATTCGCTACCTTAGTTCTTAGGCTTACTACTCTATATTTCGGTTAGTACTACGATATCGCGAAGGGAAGAGCGGGGAGGGCTCCTTCCTAATTAGGAATAAATAGTTATTAGCTCGCTATTTATATCGCCCTCGTCCTCTCCCTCTCTTTTTTTTCTTTCTTTACCTACTTAACTTAGACGCGTTAATAGTAATAAGAATCTTTAATCGCGATAGCGCCTAAGTTAATAGAAAAGGAGATAATCGAGGAGAAAAAGAAACGTCTCCCTAACGTTTATAACCTTATCTTACGTAAGTTAGATGCCGAAGATATAAGCGTCCTATCGAGCCTAGGCTAGTAAGGCCATATAGCGCTAAAGACTCTTCCTTACCTTAAATATATACGCGTAAGTATTTTAATTAAATAGTTCCGGATATCGAGATTAATTTTCTCTACCTAGATTTACGCTTACCTTAAGATTTAGTATAAGGGAGGCGTTAATATTAGGCACTTTAGCGTTCCTATATTTATTAAGATAGCTTTCCGCGAGAAGGTTTCTTAGGAAGCCCTAGCTTTTATTAAAATAGAAATAGGTACTATATCTCCTCTTAAGTTTTTTCTTTATCACTTTATTAGGGCTAGAGAGAGAGAGTACTAGGAGAAGACGCTAGGGGAACCCCGAGTTACTTATATCTTAATTAAGATCGCGCACCCGGAGGGCTTTTTCTTTAACTATTTAATCTAAAGGAAACGCCCTAAATACTATAAAGCTCTTCTTATCTCGATCTTTAGTTAACGTAACCCGAGGTTATATACCTATTACCTGCGATTATAAATAATAACCGTTACTTATTACGGGGAATATATATTAACGCTATTTTATAAGTGCGTTTTAATATACGGCTAAGGGGGTTATAGTTATTCTAATTATATTTAGAATAGGATTAGGGCGGCTACCTATAATTAGCGTCGGCACTCCGAGTACGCTTATAGGGCAGAGATTAGTAAGGCCTTATAGATAGTAGGTTACTTTATCGGTAGCTAGGATATTTTTACTAACTCCGTCGTATACGAGGACTATTTAAATCCTTAAGTTACGCCTTGCTTAATTAAGGATATACCGAATCCGTTCCTCGACGACGGTCTAGAGCTTAGAGAGGGTAATAAGTAGCCTAATATTAAGGAGCGGGCTCGAAAGGTCCTAGAATTAGAGTAAAGTAATTTATTATAGGTATAAGGGTCCGGTAGAGAAGTTAAAATAAAGAAAAGTTATCGTACCTTCGTTTAAGTATATTATTTAGATTAAAATACCTTCCCCTTCCTCCCCGTAGATATTAAGTAAGAAAGGTTACGGGTATTTAAAGCTTATATAATAACCGTAGGACGGCTTTAATATAAAGGGCTTTCTCTACTTTAGTAATCTAGGGGAGCTAAACTTTAAGGGTGGTTTTTTTAGCTTAGTCTAAATATCGAGGAGACCGTCCCTAATAACTGCTTTATTAGTTCGGTTACTAGGAGATATATAACTCCTTAAAACTATTTAATTAAGGGTTCTAGTGCTTAAAACCTAATTCTTATTTATTTCGGCGTTAAATTCCTCCCTAGCTAAGAGGGTAGTCTTTAACTAGCATAAGGGGGATCTCTAGCTATAAGGGGATAAGCTAGATCGAAATTCTCTATCGGGAAAATAATAGGAAGGCGATTTTCTATATAAAGATAAAAGAAATAAGAAAAAAGAAGAGAGAACTATTTAATAAAGTATTTAAAACTTTAAGAATA
>PDHQ01000579.1:0-15219 GCA_003339415.1 Ophiocordyceps camponoti-saundersi (nom. inval.)
GCTTTTAAAAATACTTTACCCCGCGGTAGCTATACGGAACGTACTTTAGTAAGCTATAAAAATATATCTCTATTTCCTTTAAGAATTTATTTAAAATAGGTAATAAATAGCTAAAATTCTAAAAAAAATATAGTATATAGAATAAGCTATAAGGAGTCTTATAATATTTTTATTTTTATTTTTACCGCTTTTCCCTAGTTTTTTCTTAAAGTTAACGTAAGAAAGCTCTTTATACCTACCCCTCTTTATAAGTAATATAAGGTTTAAAATAAACCTTTAAACCTTACTATTAAAAATTATTCTAAAAATATAAGGAAGGTATATCTTAGAAAAGTAAGTCTACGACTAGATACGTAGCGTAAGGCGCTTTTTCTAGCGTATTACTAAGTACCCTTACCTATTTTGCTTATATTTAGGAAAATTTTTAAAATTTTAAGTTTTTTTCTTTAACTTTATAGTTATATACTATAACTTATATATAATTAAACTTCTAATAGCTTTATAACTCTTTTTAAATAAGCTATAAAGATAAAAAGGGTATCTTTAAGAAACTTTTTTCCTAAAGAATATAATAAACCTAACTACTTTTAGCCTAGTCCCACTAATTCCTCTTAAAATATCCGACTTTAACTATACGCCTTCGATTACCTCCTAGGGAGAGCTTTCTTAAGTAACCTTAGCTAATTTTAACGGCTACGATAGCGATATAGCTATCGAATTAGACGGTATTAAGTTTTCGGATTAGGGACCTTTTTGGGAATTTTCAGGCCCTTCTTAGGAACTTCCGGGCCCTTCGAAAAAAGGAAAAAAAAAGGAAAAAATAGCTATTTCTTAATATAATACGAAGGAATTTAAATTAGAGCTAGATAAGAATTCGAAAATCTATATTTTACGGCACGGCTTATTTACCCGATAGCTTCTTCCGATTAAGGAAAATAAAGAACGAAAATTAAAAGCTATTTACACTATATTAGTATTTTTTTTCTTATTTTTTCCTTATTTTTTTATTATAAAAAAGCGTTATTTATTAATTTTTTTAATTAATAGCTATTTATAGGAGTTTATTTTTCTAGTCTATAAGTTTTAAGCTTCGAATTTATCTTAGTATTATAAGAATAAGTATAAAATAATCGCTTATAATAAAAATTCTAAAAAAAACTTAAAAAGAAGTAAGTTTTTAGCTTTTTTATTATTAATTTACTAATTTTATATTAGAATAACTTATTAAAAAAAATCCGTAAAATTTCTTCGAAAAACGGGCTAAGTTAAACTTAGCTTTTAATACTAATTTAGCTTAGAATTTAGTTATTAATTTTTTTTTAATAATAAATATTTCTTTTTCTATAATTTGCTCGGAGCCTTTTAATAAGCTTTTTACTTATTATAATTAGTAAGTTATTTTTCCTTTATTTAAATTTTTAATTAACTTTTTCTAGGGACTACTAGCTTATTTATTACGCTAAGTTAAAGGATTATTTAAAAGATTACTTTAACGAAGCTCTTTTAAAGTTAAATAATAGCTTTATAAGTTACTTTTCTAAAAGTAGCTTTTATAGCCTTATTTTTAATATTTAAACTTCAGCTACTTAAGATACCTATTTAAGCTTAATTATAGCTTATATTTCCCTAAACTTTAAGCTATATTATAAGCTTATAAGTAAGTTATTTACTTATTTATTTATTTATATAAACTAATAGTTTTTAGCTTTTAAAAAGCTTTTAGAATAGTATACTAGAAATTATATTTATATTAAAATTCTTTCTTACTTTAAAGCTTACCTTACTATTATTACGGCCGTGAAATACGTTTACTAAATAATAGTATTAGTATTATAAATAAAGATTCTAAGCTAAGGAGAAGGGAAAGAAAAGAGGAAAACTCTTATAAGCGAAATTTTAGTAAAATATATAAAGGCATATACTAATAGAGATAGGAGAGGGTAAGGGGAAATCTTAGTAAAAGGTTAACTTTATTTCTAGGTAATTTCCCCTTAAGGTTTTCCTAAGAATTTTATAATAAGGTTTCCGAGGTTACGTAACTATAGTTAGAAATCCTCGGAAATTACCGTAAAATATTTAGAGGAAATTTATTAGAAATCCTTAGAAATTACCGTAAAATATTTAGAGGAAATCTTTATAATTACTAGCGCGTAATATTACCCCTTAATAAAAGTTTTAATATACTTATTAAAATTAGTAATAGCGACTATATAGCTAAGTGCTTAGGGAAATAGCCGTATTATCCTAATCGTTATCCTAATACTTATAATCCGCGGCGGCGGCTTTAACTTAATACTAAAGATTAATAAGCGGACCGGCGGTATCTAGGAAACGGTTATAAAATTCCTTAAAAGCTATAAGCGTATAACGGAAATTCTTAGCTAAGTATTATATCTTATTTAAATTATAATTATATTAGCGGACTTAATATTCTAACCGATAACGCTATCTAATAACTTAAGATTAGAAGATTTGCTTAACTTTTTATTTTAATATATTATCGATATTTTCTAGCTTAGCGGGAGATATCTCCTACTTTAGTAGCGGATTTATAGCAGCTTTCCGAAAGCGGTTAATATAAAATAAGTTCGTTATCTAATAGCTATTTAATAAGTTAAGGATATAGCTATAGCTTTATTCCTCGATAACCGTAAAAAGTCCTAACTATTATATATTTAAGCGTATTATAAGTATAGTTATAAAGAAGCTTTTATAGCTAAGGAATACCTTATTACTAATTATAAAGTTTACTAGGCGACGCTTTTTATTTACTTATATTTCTTACTTATAGTAAGCTTTCTTAGTAGCGGCTTAAGCTTACTATTATATTTCCTATATATAAGCGACGAGTTTATAAGCTATAGTAATTAAGCCTAAGGTAGTTAAGGGATCCGGGGAACTAGCTACTAAGAGGGGGTTCCGTATATCCTTACTAAGGGCGATTATAAGTAGTGCTATATTAATCAAAGCATGCTATAAGGAGTTATATACGAAGTTTAGCGTAGGAAGGAAGGTACTTTAATTATTTTAATATTTATTCGTATAAAATCGTAACTTTTAGTTTAAGTATTAGTTAGTTACCTCTACGCTTCCTTATATTTATAAGTATAAGGTATTACCGTAGCGATATTTAATACCTATTAACCGATTAATTTTACTAAGAAATCTTAAAATAAATAGGCCGGCGTTATTAGTAATCTATATATCCGGTATATTAAAAAGATAATAAAAGTATTAGAAATAGCGTCTAGCGAGTATTTTTATTATATTATCCTTCTTACTTAGTAACGTAGTAATAATCTAGCTTAGCTTATAGATAAAAGTTTAAATATAGTTATACTTAAAGTAATCTACTAGTATAGCTTTCTTATCGTAAGCTACGTGCTTCTATATAGAAGTTAGAATAAGTAAAAGGTATAATAAGCTTAGAGTTTTATTCCTTAAAATCTTATTTTTTTAATATTTATAATAGTTACGGATATATCGATAGATATCTTACTTTATTCTAGGCTAATAGTAATCTCGCTAAAATATTTAGGTAATCTTATTTTAGCTATTATAAGTAAAGATAGCTAGCTTATATATATTCTAAATTAGGGTAGTGCGAAGGAAAAGCTACTTCTAATTATCTTATTCGGGAATAATTAGGAGGTTATTATAAAATCTAAGATCCTAGCTTACGTTCTCCTTTTAGATTAGTTATACTAACTCTACTCCTAATAGGGTAAAGTTTTCTCCGAGGCGGACTAAGGTAATTATAAAAGTTAAGGTTAGGATTTTAAATTTAAAGCTTTTCGGAGGAATTATTATAAGCGTCCTTTCCTCTTTCTTATAAGCTTTTACGGTTAGAAGCTTAGCTATTTTACGCGAAAAGGTATTAGTAGCTATATTTAACCGGCTAGGTTAATATAGGAAATAGATATTAAATTAGGTAAAAAAATTAAATTATTAGACTTAGTAAATAAAAAGTAGCCTTTTTATTATAAAGTAAACTAAGGCTTTATAATCTATAATTATATCGAATTTCTAACTAAGTAATTTTAAATAAAAATACTCGAAGCTTTATATAATAGCGAGAAATTTATAATCTTAGATTAAGTATATATATTTAGCTAAGTTTATTATTTTTAAGAAAAAGCCTATTAGCTTCTACGCTTAGTTATCTTATTATTATTAAAATATACTAGCGGTAATATTCTAAAAGGCGTTAGTTTTAAGCTAGGTTAGGAGTTTAGGATAGAAGAAAGCGAGTACTAGGGCTTATATAGCTAGTTTCTTTATCTTATTAAAGGCCTCCTTCTATTTCGGTCCGAGCTCGAAAGTAATATCTTTTTTTAAAAGATAGTTTAAGGGTTCCGCGGTAATATTAATATAGTAATAGAAGATCCGGATAAAGTTATATAATCCTACGAATAAATAGATAGCTTTATAATCCCGGAGATTTTCGAATTTTTAATCTTAAATTATTTATATTTTATAAGGGTTTACGCTTATTTCTTAGCCCGCGTATAATATTATATTAAGGTAATTAATTTTAGTAATATTAAACTTCGATTTCTAGATATCCCTTTATAAGTTCGCTTAATATAGGCGCTAGATTACTTTTTAGCACTTTTCTTAATATTCCTTTTTTTCGCTATTTAAGTAAATTAATATATTATTAGTATACGTACTTACGTAGCGGTTAAGGAGATCGTAAAATTAAGCGTTAATAAAGTTCTAAAACTACGCGGGTTTTACTTTAAGGCTAAATAGAAGAATAAGCTAATAGAATATACTAAACTTTATACGGAAAGCTATAAGGTACTTAGAGTTAGGGTTAAGCTAGAGATAGTAAAATACTTAAATAATATCGATTTTCGAGAACCGTTTCGCCTCCTAATAGCTAAATACGGTACTTTCTAAGGAGGGAGCGGGCGAGATCTAACTTTTTAAGTAATTATTTATTTATCGGTAATTAATATAGAAGCGTCGGGCTATTAAGTACGGCTTCGGGGCGAAAAGAATAGAGGCGGCGTAAGGGCTAATATTTAGCTTAATAAAACTAATCTTAAGTAAGTAGTTAATAATCTCCTTTTCTAAAAGTAGGTATTTTATTAGCGTTTTATAAGAAAGGGGTTTTACTAAATTTAGGGGCTTTTTAAGTTTTAAAGTTATATCGTAGCTAGGCCGGGGATAAGCTAAAATATAAGCTTCCTTCTTACTAAAAAATCCTTTAAGGTATATAAAAGCTAGAGGAATTATACTATATACGTAAATAATATATTTAAGTTTTTTACCTTAAGGGAACGGGATTTCCTATCCTACGTATATATAGCTAGCTAAGCTTAGCTTCGCGATTATAGTTAAGTTATTATCGTTATCTTTTAACTTTATAAATATTTAAGGTATTAACGGGGTTATTTCTTCCTATTATATATAGTAAGAGTCTTATTAAACTTAGCAGATAAGTTACTCTCTTAAAGTATCCTTATTTATATTATTAGTATCCTAATTATTCTTAGTTAAGGTTTAAGCTAGCTTCTTTTCCTTCGCGGGCTATATAAAGTCCTTTTTCCTCTACGAGCGTTAAAAGATCTAATACTTATACTTATCCTAATAGAGAAGATAGTTCTAGCGCTTAGTATCCGCTTAGATAGCCGGGTTTAGATTTCTATAAAAAAAGGGCTTCTTAGGTAATAAGATTAAGGGCGAGTACTTAGCGAGGGCAGGTAAGTTATTTAGCTAAACTAGTTTCTAGGCCGCGTAGTTAAGTAATAACCTCTTCTTTACTATTTAAAATAGGCCGATAAAGAAATCCTAAGCATAGTTAGTTACTTAGCAGATTTCTTACGGAAAATACTATCTATCGATTATTAAAGTAATAATTAGGTACTTATAAACTAAGCTAGCTTAATAGCTTTAGAAATTAATAAGGGGGATAAGATAGATAGGGATAAGCTTAGCGCTTAGGCGCTTTACTACTTACTTCGTAAAATAATAACTAATTAGAAAATAAGCGTTTACTCCGGTATTATATAAAGTAAAGGCACGAAAAGCTATATTATTAATTTAAACTTAACTATTAATAGTAAATAACTCTCTTATTTTCTATTTTATACGCGATATTTTTAGGACTATTAAGGAGCCTTATAATAGTCTTACTTTTTTCCTAAATTAGAATTATCTAGCTAAATAAAGTTAAGTAAAGGCGTTTAAACTTTATAAACTCTCCTTATTTTTTATCGGTTAGGGTAATCCTTAGCTATATAGCCCTTTTTTTTATAGATAAAATAAGTATTATTTTCCTAATAAATTTTCTTCTTATTCTCGCTTAGGGGCTAGCTTTTTTAAGTTATAATTATAGTTTTTTTCTATATAGTCGAAGTAATTTTATTAACTTATTAGGATTTCTAGGCGATTTTACGGCGGGTAAACTTTTTCTTTTTATAAAATATAATATTTTTTATATACTTATAAAACTCCTTATATATTATATATAAATCTTTAGCTTTCGTAAGAAAGCTTATATTAAAATTAGCGGGTAGATAGTTTTAAAGCGTATACTTAATATAAGCTAAAAGGACTTAAGTTTTAGCTACGAGGTAGTTAAATTTTATAAAAAACTCTTAGATTTCCTATTAGCTATTTAAGAAGTAATTTAGTTTATAAAGCTAATCCGTAGCTTTAGCGAACTTATTTAAGTTTTTATAAGCGGATTTTAAATATTATACTATTTTAGCTAATTTAGAAAAAAGGTATTTTTCTAAGTTATACTAAGTTTTTAAAAGTTAGCGGGCCTTTTTTTTTAAAATATAAAATAGAATACTTATCTTATTTTACTTATCTTAGAAAGTTATCTTATTAGATTTTATCTTATTTTTTAAGTTTATAAGGAAGGTATTAAAATCTTCCTTTTTTCCTAAAAACTTACTTATCTTTTTATAGTAAATTTTCGTAAAATTAAAATAAAAGGGGTTCGGCTATTTTACCGGGGTAACTAGCGTAAAAATATCCTAAGCGGCTTTCCTAATTAAGATAAACGCTTTTTTACTAATCCTAAACGCTATTAATATTTTTCGATAAGTTTTTTCTATATCTAAGTTTTAATTTTTTTAAATTAATTAACTTTAAAGTTCTATAATCTATACTTATAATTACGTTATCTTCGCACGCTACTTTTATAATATAATTATATTAGTAATATTTTAAAAAAAGGTAGCTATAATTATAGTTTAGTTTTCTTCGAAACTTTATTTTATTATAAAATTAGGTATCTTTAAGGCGAGTTTCCTTAATCGCTTAAAAGTTTAGTTAGGGGCTTTAAATATATATTTTAAGCTAATTATAGTTTAGTTATATATAAGGTTTTTTCTATCCTTTATAGGGGATATAAGAGTAAAATATATATTTCTTAATTACTCGCTAGCGAAAAGGAAGCTTAGAATAATATTATAGCTATAAAATATATTTATTAAATAATAATATTAGTATTATAAATAAAGATTCTAAGCTAAGGAGAAGGGAAAGAAAAAAGGAAAACTCCTATAAGCGAAATCTTAGTAAAATATATAAAGGTATATATTAGTAAAGATAAGAGAGGGTAAGGGGAAATCTTAGTAAAAAGTTAACTTTATTTCTAGGTAATTTCCCCCTAAGGTTTTCCTAAGAATTTTATAATAAGGTTTCTAAAATTATATAATTATAGTTAGAAATCTTTAGAAATTATTATAAAATATTTAAAAGAAATTTATTAAAAATTCTCGGAAATTACTATAAAATATTTAGAGGAAATTTTTATAATTACTAGCGCGTAATAATTATTACTTTAAAGTTTATTAAT
The DNA here is from genome assembly GCA_003339415.1 of Ophiocordyceps camponoti-saundersi (nom. inval.). Lineage (NCBI taxonomy): Eukaryota > Fungi > Ascomycota > Sordariomycetes > Hypocreales > Ophiocordycipitaceae > Ophiocordyceps > Ophiocordyceps camponoti-saundersi. The sequence continues at coordinate 7,823 of PDHQ01000579.1, forward strand.
AAGTATACTAATAATTCTTTTATTTATTTATTTATTTACTAATAATATTATTTTAATATTACTTATAATAATATTATAAATAATAAAACTTTTCTAAAAGCTTATTCCTTAGCTTATAATAACTTTTTTTATAAAGAATTTATAAGTTAAATTTACTACTTAGTATATATTATTAATTTAATAGCTTAGGATATTTTTAAGGCTTTTTTAAATAATTCTAACTTAGAAAAGTAACTTTTAAATAAAAATATTACTTTATAAAAGTATAATAATAAGTTATTTATTTTTTTTATAATTTTTTATTAATTATTTATTTTTATAACGCTTTTTAACTAACTTTAATATATTTTACTTATTATTAAGTATAATATATATTACGCGCTAGTAATTATAAGAATTTCCTTTAAATATTTTATAGTAATTTCTAAAGATTTCTAATAAATTTCCTTTATATATTTTATAATAATTTCTAAGGATTTCTAATTATAATTATATAACCTTAGAAACCTTATCGTAAAATCCTTAAGAAAACCTTAAAAGGAAATTACTAGGAAATAAAGTTAACTTTTTACTAAGATTTCCCCTTATTTTCTCTTATCTTTATTAATATATACTTTTATATATTTTACTAAGATTTCGCTTATAAGAGTTTTCCTCTTTTCTTTCCTTTCTCCTTAGCTTAAAATCTTTATTCGTAATACTAATATTATTATTTAATTAATATATATTATAATTATAATATTATTCTAAGCTCCCTTTTCGCTAATAAGCGATTAAGAAATATATATTTTACTTTTATATCTTTTATAAAAAATAGAAAAAACCTCGTATACGATTAGATTATAACTAGCTTAAAATATATATTTAAAGCCCCTAACTAAACTCTTAGGCGATTAAGGAGACTTATTTTAGAGACGCTTAATTTTATAATAAAATAAGGTTCTAAAAAAAACTAAATTATAATTATAGTTACCTCCTTTTAGAATATTACTAATATAATTATATTATAAAACTAGCGTATAAAGATAATATAATTATAAGCGTAAATTATAGAATTTTAAAGTTAGTTAACTTAAAAAAATTAAAACTTAGATATAAAAAGAACCTATTAAGAAATATTAATAGCGTTTAGAATTAGTAAAGAAGCGTTTATTTTAACTAGGAAAGCTACTTAAGATATTTTTACGCTAGTTACCTTAGTAAGATAGCTAAACCCCTTTTATTTTAATTTTACGAAAATTCGCTATAAGGAGATAGGTAAATTTTTAAGAAAAAAGGAAAATTTTAATATTTTCCTTATAAACTTAAAAGATAAGATAAGATCTAATAAGATAACTTTCTATAATAAGTAAGATAGGATAAGTATTTTATTTTATACCTTAAAAGAAAAAGCCCGCTAATTTTTAGAAATTTAATATAACTTAGAAAAATACCTTTTTTCTAAATTAGCTAAAATAGTATAATATTTAAAGTCTACTTATAAAAACTTAAATAAGTTTACTAAAGCTATAAATTAGCTTCGTAAACTAAACTACTTTTTAAATAGCTAATAGGAAATTTAAAAGTTTTTTATAAAGTTTAACTACTTTATAGCTAAAACCTAAGTTCCCTTAGCTTATATTAAGTATACGCTTTAGAACTATCTACTTACTAACCTTAATATAAGCTTTCTTATAAAAGCTAAGGATTTATATATAATATATAAGGAGTTCTATAAGTATATAAAAAATATTATATTTTATAAGAAAAAAAAGTTTACCCGCTATAAAATTGCCTAGAAATCTTAATAAGTTAATAAGATTACTTCGATTATATAAAAGAAAATTATAACTATAATTTAAAAAAGCTAGCCCCTAAGTAAAAATAAGAAAAAGGTTTATTAGGAAAACGGTACTTATTTTACTTATAGTAAGAAGGGCTATATAGCTAAGAATTACCTTAACTAATAGAAAATAGAGAGAGTTTTTAGAGTTTAGATACCCCCGCCCGATTCTATTCGATTAGATAACTCTAATTTAGGAAAAAAATAGGACTATTATAAGGCTCCTTAATAGTCCCGAAAATATCGTATATAGGATAGAAAGTAGGAGAGTCGTTTACTATTAATAGTTAAGTTTAAGTTAATAATATTACTTTTCGTACCTTTACCTTATATAATATTAGAGTAGATACCCGTCTCTTAGTTAGTCGCCGTTTCGCAAAATAAGTAATAGAGTAACTTAGTACTAAACTTATCCTTATCCGTCTTATCCCCCTTATAGATTTCCAAGGCCGCTAAGCTAGTATAGTTTATAAGCACCTAATTATTACCTTAGTAATTAATAGATAGTATTTTCCCTAAGAAATTTATTAAGTAACTAACTACGCCTAGGACCTTTTTATTAGTTTATTCTAAATAGCCGAAAAAAGATTATTACTTAACTACGCGGCCCGGAAACTAATTTAGCTAAATAACTTACCCGCCTTTACTAAATACTCGCCCTCGATCCTATTATTAGAGAAGCCCCCTTTTTCTAGAAATTTAGATTTAGCTATTTAAGCGGACGCCGAGCGCTAGAACTATTTTCTTTATTAGGATAAGCGTAAGTACTAGATCCTCTAGCGTTCGCGGAAAAAGAACGACTTTATTTAGCTCGTAAAGAAGAAAAAGTAAGCTTAGACCCTAACTTAAGATAACCCGGAAACTAATAATATAAATAAGGAAGCTTTAAAAAAGTAACTTATCTATTAAATATAATAGGACCCCCGCTAAATATAGTAAAAGGCGATAACTTTATTAATACTTATAACTCTTATAAAACTAAAAGATAACCCCGATTTAACTATAATTATAAAGTTAAGCTTAGCTAGCTATATATACGTAAGATAGGAAATCTTATTCCCTTAAGGAGAAAAACCTAAGCATATCGCTTATATATATAATATAATTCTTTTAGCCTTTACGTATCTTAAAAGATTTTTTAGTAAGAAGGAAGCTTATATTTTAGCTAATTCCTAACTTAGCTATAATATTATTTTAAAACTTAAGAAGCCCCTAAACTTAGTAGGACCCCTTTCTTATAAGACGCTTATAAAATACTTACCGCTAGAGAAAGAAACTATTAACTACTTACTTAAGATTAAGTTTATTAAGCTAAACGCTAATCCTTACGCTACCTTTATTCTCTTCGCGCCGAAACTATACTTAATAGCCCGGCGCTTCTATATTAATTACCGATAGATAAATAACTACCTAAAAAGTTAAATCTTACCTACTCCTTTTTTAGAAAGTATAGCATTTAGCTACTAGGAAGTAAAGCGGTTCTTAAAAATCGACGTAATTTAAGTATTTTATCGCCTATATCTTAACCTTAACTCTAAGTACCTTATAGCTTTCCGTATAAGGTTTAGTATATTCCGCTAACTTATCCTCTTATTCGGCCTTAAGGTAAGGCTTATTTAGTTTTAGAATTTTATTAACGCCTAGCTTTATAACCTCTTTAACTACTATATAAATATATACGCTAATAATATATTAATTTACTTAGATAGCGAAGAAAAGGAATATTAAGAGGAGTGCCGAGAAGTAATTTAGCGCTTATACTAAGCGAACTTATAAGGGGATATCCGGAAATTAAGGTTTAATATTACTAAAATCGACTACCTTAGTATAATACTATACGCGAGCTAAAAAATAAGCGTAAACTCTTATAAAATATAAGTAATTTAAAACTAAAAATTCGAAGATCTCTAAGATTATAAAGCTATCTATTTATTTATAAAATTATATAACTTTATTTAGATTTTTTACTATTATATTAATATTACCGCGGAACCCCTAAACTATTTTCTAAAGAAAGATATTATTTTTAAGCTCGGATCGGAATAAAAGGAGGCTTTTAATAAGATAAAAGAACTAGCTATATAAGCCCCGGTATTTACTTTTTTCTATCTTAAACTCCTAACTTAGCTTAAAACTAACGCTTTTTAGAACGCTATTACTAGTATATTTTAATAATAGTAAGATAACTAAGCGTAGAAGCTAATAAGCTTCTTCTTAAAAACGATAAACTTAGCTAAATATACGTACTTAATTTAAAACCGCAAACTTCTTACCGTTATATAAAGCTTTAAGTATTTTTACTTAGAATTACTTAATTAGAAGTTTAATATAATTATAAATTATAAGGCCCTAATTTACTTTATAATAAAAAGACTACTTTTTATCTACTAAGTCTAATAATCTGATTTCTTTACTTAGTTTAATATTTATTTCCTATATTAACTTAGCCGGTTAAATATAGCTATTAATACCCTTTTATATAAAATAGCTAAGCTTCTAATTATAAAAGCTTATAAGAAAAAGGAAAAGACGCTTATATTAATTCCTCTAGAAAGCTTTAAATTTAAAGTCCCGACCTTAACCCTTATAATTACCCTAGTCCGCCTCGGAGAAGACTTTACCTTATTAGGAGTAAAGTTAGTACGACTAATCTAAGAGAAGAACGTAAGCTAAGATTTTAGATTTTATAGTAACCTCCTAGTTATTCCTAAATAAAATAGTTAGAAAAGGCTTTTCTTTTATATTACCTTAATTTAGAATATATATAAGCTAGCTATCTTCGCTTACGGTAACTAGAATAAGACTATTTAGATATTTTAGCGAGATTACTATTAGCTTAGAATAAAGTAAGATATCTATTAATATATTTATAACTATTATAAGTATTAAAAGAATAAGGCCCCGTAAAATAAAACCTTAAGCTTACTATACCTTTTACCTATTTTAATTTCCGTATAAGAGTATATAGCTTATAATAAGAAAGCTATACTAGAAGACCGCTTTAGGTATAACTATATCTAAACCTTTATCTATAAGCTAAGCTAGATTATCGCCACGTTACTAAGTAAGAAGAACGATATAGTAAAGGTGCTCGCTAGACGCTATTTCTAATACTTTTATTATCTTTTTAGTATATTAGATATATAAATTACTAATAACGCCGGCCTATTTATCTTAGGATTTCTTAGTAAAATTAATTAGTTAACTAATATTAAGTATCGCTACGGTAATACCCTATACTTATAAATATAAAGAAGCGTAAAGATAACTAACTAATACTTAGACTAAAGGCTATAGTTTTATACGAATAAACGTTAAGATAATTAGAGTACTTTCCTTCCCGCGCTAGATTTCGCGTATAACTCCTTATAGCACGCTTTAATTAATATAGTATTACTTATAGTTACCCTTAGTAAGGATATACGGAACCCCCTCTTAGTAATTAGTCCCCCGGATACCTTAACTACCTTAGGCTTAATTATTACGGCTTATAAACTCGTCGCTTACGCGTAGGAAGTATAATAGTAAGCTTAAGCCGCTACCGAGAAAGCTCGCTATAAGTAGGAAACGTAAGTAAATAAGAAGCGTTACCTAGTAGATTTTATAGTTAGTAATAAGGTATTTTTTAATTATAAGAGCTTCTTTATAACTATACTTACGATATACTTAAACGCTTAATAGTTAAAACCTTTTATAGTTATTAAGGAATAAGGTTATAGCTATATCCTTAACTTACTAGATAGCTATTAGATAATAAACTTATTTTATACTAATTATTTTCGGAAAGCTGCTATAGATCCGCTATTAAAGTAAAAGATATCTTTTACTAAGCTAGAAAATATTAACGGTATATTAAAATAAGAGGTTAAGTAAATCCTCTAGTCTTAAGTTACTAGATAGCGTTATCAGTTAGAATATTAAGTTTACTAATATAGTTATAATCCGGATAAGATATAATACCTAGCTAGGAATTTTTATTATATACTTATAGCCCTTAAGGAATTCTACGACTATTTCCTAGATACCGCTAGTTCGCTTATTAATCTTTAATATTAAGTTAAAGCCGCTATTATAGATTATAAGTATTAGGATAATAACTAAGATAATATAGCTATTTCCTTAAGTACCTAGCTATATAATCGCTATTACTAATCTTAATAAGTATATTAAAACCTTTATTAGGGGGTAATATTACGTGCTAGTAATTATAAGGATTTCCTTTAAATATTTTACGGTAATTTTTAAGGATTTCCGACGGATTTCCTTTATATATTTTATAGTAATTTCCGAGGATTTCCGACTATAGTTACGTAACCTCGGAAACCTTATCGTAAAATCCTTAAGAAAACCTTAAGGGGAAATTACCTAGAAATAGAGTCGACCTTTTACTAGGATTTCCCCTTACCCTCTCTTATCTTTACTAGCACGTGCTTTTATATATTTTACTAGGATTTCGCCTATAGGAGTTTTCCTCTTTTTTTTCCTTTCTCCTTAGCTTAGAATCTTTATTTATAGTGTTAATATTATTATTTAGTTAACGTATATTACGGCTATAATAATATAAAGCCTAAATAGCTTTTTTAAAACGGTTTATAATAGCAAAAATCTAAGGGAAATATAAAATAATCTAAAAAAATAAAAGTTATTATCGGTAAGTTTATTTATTTATTATTTATTTATTTAACTATTAATTAATTAAATAGATAACGCTATAAGGTGGAATTCTACGTTTTTTATACTTAAAAGAGCGTTAGAATTCCGTTCTACTTTAGAATAGGTTTCTAAATTAATAGATTATAAAGAGTATAAAAAAATATTTCCTTCTAATAAGGAATAGGAAGCTTTAAAAGATTTTAAAGCTATTTTTAACGTTTTTTTAACCCCTTCTATTTATTTATAAGGGCACTTCTATATAATAAGCTCGGAAGGATTATTATTTATTTATTAGATTTTTAATCAGCTTACTAAACTATACGATGAATTTTCTAGCTTCGAAAAAAGCTAAGTATTTTTCTTTCTTTTATTTTTTAAAATACTTACTAACTATTTTCTAGTCTTCTTATTCTAATACTTTTAAAACTTATATAATAGAGGGCTTAAAAAAGCTTGAGAAGTACTTTCCGAAATAACTTAAAAAAAGCGACTTATTTACTTTCTAGCCTTATTTATTCGCTATTATCCTAAACCTATAGTATAAGGATATTTATTTTAAAGAAGACGGCTTTCTTTATTACTATTTAGCTATAAAAAAAGATATCTTATATCTTTTTTAAAAGGAATTTAACCTATAAGTAAGATTATATTTTTTTTATAATTTTTACTAATTATTTTTAGCTATAAAACTATAGAAAATAAAGAAATAGACTTAGGAAGTCCTAGAACGTCTACTTCGGAAGAGTTTAACTTTAGTTTAAAGTCTAAAAAAGCAGAAACTAACGAAGAATTAATATAATACCTTTTAGAAGCTTATTTACCTTCTAAGGTATAGTTATAATTTTTTTTACTAATTTCTTCTCTTTATCTACTATTTATTTACTAATTATTTCTTAGAGTAACCCGCTTTTATATTAGAAAA
>PDHQ01000057.1:0-73735 GCA_003339415.1 Ophiocordyceps camponoti-saundersi (nom. inval.)
ATATTTATTTAAAAGAATTATTATAAGATAAGTTTAAAGTTATAAAATATTAAAAAATTATAAACTTATAAAAAAGCTATTATTTTATATAGCTAATATTTTTTCTTTTTCTTTTCTACTTTATATAGGCTTATATAGATATAATAGTAATCTTTGCTTAGTTTAGGGTAGGTAAATTTTTGCAATTAGTCGGAACTTTTTACAGGCCACTGTATGTATGTACATGTATCCGTAATTTGCACCCCCAGCTCATCCCATCTTACCGTTCTCTACCTACCTCTACCCATCCCTAGGTACGTCCGCAGGTAGTAAACGGTTCGTATAGCTGGTATACGAAAACATGTCCCTCTCTTTTCTCTTCCCAATCTCTTTTTTTTTTCTCCGATTCTTCGTTAAACAACAAACACAATCAATCAATCAAAAGCCATCTCCCCTTCTCTCCCCTGCACCGAGCACGAGGACTCATTACTCCTACATGCGTATCCGTCCCCGTACATACATATTCGTACACGCTACATACCTCACACCGCAAACACCCATAGAATACCTGTGTAGCACATACGCACAAGCCCACTAGCAACACCCTCCTTCTTCTCCCCTTCGCCTCCCCCCCCCCACTCCCCTCTCTCCTCCTCTCCCTCTCCCTACTCCTCCTCCTCCTCCTCCTACTCCTCCGCCTCCGCCGCCGCCGCCGCCGCCGCTTCTGTCACCTCTCTCTCTCTCTACCTGGACATCTCCTCGTCCTTCGGTCACTCTCGCCGTATCTCGACCCCCCTTCCTTCTGCTTTTCTTCCCTTTCCCTTTCCCCCCCCCCTCTCTCTTTCTTTCTCTTCATTCATCCCTCTTCTGCTGTCCACGGAGTTGTCACGACCAAAATACCCAGGTTTTTACGAAGAAAGGGGGGCGAAAAAAAAAAAAACTCCCAAGGAACAGCAACGGAGACGAGGCCCGAGCCGTATCAACGGTCGACACAAACCTCGAGGCCGCGCTCCGACCTCTTTTACCCCAACCCTTTCAATCTCAACGCTATCGGCCGAATAAAAAAAGAGCTCTCGCCCGTCTCCCGTGACAGCTTCTGTCGATCCCGTTCCCGCCGAGAAAAAAAACAACAGACACGGAGAGAGAGAGACAGCTTCGTCTGCGCCTCGACTAGGGCAAACTCCTTCTTCCCCTCCCTCCACCCCCCTCCTCCCCTCCCCGGGGACCGCTGCCCCCGACAATCCGCTGCCCTCCCGCCGTCGATCAACCGTCTCCCTCGCCACTGTCGCCGTCATCAGCCGCGATAAGACAGCCTCTCACCCACACACACTCACACATACGCACACGCACCCCCCCTTCCGGCTCCCCCCCCCCCCCCTCCCTCCCCTCCTTAGGGCCGTCCCCGCTGCCGCCCACTCGCTCTCCCTTTTCATGCTGCGTCGTCCGACGAGTCTGACCTTGGAACGCTACGGAACCGCCCGTCGCCTTCCGTCGAGGCTCTTGACGAGGTCCTCCGTCTCCTCGCAAACCTCCTACACTGGCCCAACAATTCCGCTCCAGTGGTCCGCTGTTTGAAAACAGCAGCCACGCAGCAACCCCTTGGCCCGACATCATGAGCCAGCAACCTCACGACATGGGCTTCATGGAGTACGTCTCTCCCGCTAATCGCTCTCCGAGCTCTTCCAGGCAAAATTACGGCACCGCCTTCGCCGCCGGCCTGTCGCTGCCTCGACAATCACAGCGCCCTCTCGACGCTCCCCTCGGCTCCTCCGTCCTCTATCCCCCCGACCGCATGCTCGGTGGCATCAACCCTCGCGCCATGGACAACATGTCCGTCAACCCCGCCCTGCACGGCGGCTATATGCTGGATAACGGTCAGGCCTGGAACTATAGCACCGCCGGCGTCGCCACCGTCAACGGCGCCGTACATGGGCCGAATCGCCAGCGGAGCGTCAACCGCCGCGCCGCCCTGCCACAGGTGTGTCCTCTGCCTTACCCCTGATACCGTCCTCAAACAAGAGAAAAATAAATGCTGACCTGTCTTCCCTCCTCTTCAGACCTGGACCGACCATGGCGCCATGTCCTTACCAAACGCCCTGCAGCCCTTTCCCGCCAGTCTCAACGGTAGTCATCTGCAGAATGGCGGCCTTCGTCTCGATCAGGGCCCGTCCCACACCTCCCCCGATCTCCGATCATCCGCCTCGGACGGCGACCAGCTGATCCCCACCGCCATTGTCATCAAGAACATACCCTTCGCCGTCCGCAAGGAGACGCTGGCCTCCATCATGCTCGACATGAACCTCCCCCAGCCCTACGCCTTCAACTACCACTTTGACAACGGCGTCTTCCGCGGCCTCGCATTCGCCAATTTTCAGTCGGCCGATGATACCCGCCTGGTCATCGATGCCATGAATGGCATGGACGTCCACGGACGCAAGCTGCGCGTCGAGTACAAGAAGATGCTGCCCGAGGCCGAGCGGGAACGTATCGAGCGCGAGAAGCGGGAACGTCGCGGCCAGCTCGAGGAGCAGCATCGTGCCCCCATGCTGCATCAGCAAGCCTCGCTTCAGTCGCTCGGCGCCATGTCTCAGTCACAGCAGCAGCAGCAGCAGCAGCAGCGCAGCACTTCGGGTCACCTAGGTATCGTTCGCCTCCTCCTGTCCTCCCCTATGGTCGCCTTCACGTGCCACCCTTTTCCTGATACTCACTGCCCCTCTGCGCTCCCACATCCCCAATCCCCTGCCCGACATCATCCGCTGATAAGCCCGGCCCATTCAATAGGCGATGTCGACCTCAACGACCCCCAGACGCTCGAGTTTTACACGGAGCTTGCCATGTTCAAGCGCGATGAGGCGCGAGAGGTGCTCGTCTTCCCCCCGACCATCATCCCCGAGCACCGCCGATCCATCCACATCCTCGCCCACCACATGGGCCTCGAGCACCAGTCCATTGGCGAGGCCGACTCGCGCCAGCTCACCGTCCTCAAGCGCCAGCAGCCTTCGCCGACGGCCAACGTCCAGAACGCCTCCGTCGTCAACAGCCTCGACATGCACAAGCGGGGGCTGAGCCGCGCTGCCACTTTCGACTTCGCCGCCGATAGGGAGTCGCGCGTCGCCAACAGCAATTATGCCCACGCCATGGGTCGTCAGGGGCCTACTCTCGAGCTTCCCGGTAGTCCGGACGGCAGCGGCATCCCAAACAACCTGCGTGCGGCCAAGAGCTTCGCCGACCTACGATCCTTCACCCCGAGCCCCTCGCAGGCCTCATCGAGCTACCTCGCCCCCGGCGCCGGCGTTGGCGGCATCGGCCAGGCCTCGACGGCCAGGTTCGGCGACTACATGGGCCACGTTCAGCAAGCTGTCCACCCGGGCACCTCGGGCACTCCCGGTCCCAAGGGCGACAATGGCCTCGCCGTGGGGCTCGGCGGCCTGAGCCTCAGCCCATACGACCCCGGCACTATGCAGGCGCGGAACGCACCGGGAGCCATTGGCAGCCAGCGCCCTAGCAACGCCAAGGCCGCACCGGAGAGACAGCCTCGCGTCTCCGACTGGGAGTCGTCGGCAGCCGGCTACGGCCCTCGTGGCACCGGGTCCAACGGCCATGCGCAACGTGGCAGCGGTGAGTCAAGCATGTGTGCTGTAAGAAGTTGAAGCCGCGCCGCTGACGTTCTTTCCTCCTCCCAAGACTCATCGGAGAACGGCGTGCGTGCGGTGCCGAACAAGGCAGGCCGCTATCACTAGGATTCCCACGCCGTCATGTATCGTTGCCGACGGAGACGGGCCGGCATCAAGAAGATGTCCAAGTGGCGCCCGGGTTGCCTAATTCTTTCTTCTTCCCTTCGCCGATTGTGTTTCTTCTTCTTTATTTTTCTTCTTCTTCTTCTTCTTCTTCTTCGCCCATCGGATGCCTATATTGTGCGCATAACGAACGACTTGCTTATCGAAGACGCTGCTCGAGATACGACGATGTGGAGGTTGGCAGAGACGCGATCGCCTCAAAAGAAGCCGCCGACTTTTTATGATGATGCCGACCGTATGAGAACACGGCTCAGGATACAGAACTTACTCATGGCATGGGCGACCACTTAATGAAAGACGACGATCCCCCCCCCCTGAACCGGATCTCGCCGCAAGACCCCGTCTGGAACAAGATGCATGATCACATTAACCACCTAACATAACTGTCTGACGATTACCATGCTTTTTACACTTCGATTCTCCGTCAACCTTTTTTCCTCCTTTTCATCTTGTTCTTTCCGTCATTTATCTTTGTCTTTATTTCTACTGCTCGCCATTTGACGACTTCGATGTCTAGACAACAAAGTGTCCGAGTCGCCCAGAGCAACGACCATTATATACCCTAACTCAAACCTCTCCCCCTCTTCCTACCCGTAATATTACCCGTTTGGGCCTTTGCAGATATACGATGTTGACGATGACGACGCACGATCCGTGGGCTGATGCGGACTTGGCAATAAGCGAACGGGCTCGAAACATGACACGGCGACTGGTGTGGGGTGTGCCGGATCTTATGAAGAAGCGATGCTTGCATGTTAAAGAGAGGGGGGGGGCCAAAAAAAGGGGGGGAGCGGAGAGGGGGGTGAGGGTCGACGGGAGAGGCGGTTCGAGTGATGGGGGGTGTGGGAAGAGGCGGAGTTTGTGGTACTGGTGGGTTGAGGGACAGAAAGGGGGGGGGGGGGATTCCTGTTGGGGAAAAGGGGAAGAGGCAAATCAACCGTGGTGGTGAAATGGAGAGGTTTTCGAGACGATGAGGTGGCGTTGGCAAGGCAAGCTCCTCTTGTTTTATCATCTCTGTTTGTATCACTTGGTGTGTTGTCTCTGTTTGTCCTCCGGATCGCCACCGGAGTGTCATCGTCTGATGGATGACGGCAAAGAGAAGAGAAAAGAGGTCGGCGGAGACTGGCGTCTTGTGAGCGAGTACCGTTTTACATTTACAGAGGAGGAGTATGAGAGGGGGGTTTTAAGGGCCTGTGATTTGTGGTTGGCTTAACGACGGGGCATGTGTGTATGATGAATTGATAGGTTGGATTGGGGAAGGGGAGGGGACGGTCAACTCTGTCCTGCCCTCCCTTCTTGTTTTTTAACGGGAATATAGGCGATGATTGAAGATGAGATGCTTTTGGGATGCGGAGAGATGTGTGATTAGGGGGTGAGATCAGGTGAGATCAGATGAGATCAGATGAGATTAGATTAGATAAGATCTCGAGACGGGACGATGGGACGAGGCGAGGAGGGGATGAGATGAGAATGTCTACACTATATACCCTTGCCTACCCATCCCAACCAGCCATCTGACATCAACGTACATACATACATAAATGTACATCTCAACGGCATCAACAGGAGTGAAGGAGAAGAAAAAGGTGACAAGTGCCGGGTTGGTATATTACTCTCACATGAAGAAGGGCGCTCGTCTACGATGACAAGATGCAGTGAAGAAGAAAGAAAAACCACCCGTTTCCCCCTTCTCCAGCATCGAGACGAAATAATAACACAACGAAAGTGAAAAAAAAAAACACCAGCTAACGATAAGCGTGCGGCGCTCGAAAAGAAGCAAGCACGTTCTCCGAAGACCGAACCACCCACTCCATCTTTCCCTTGTCGACGTTGGCGAGGAAGGGATCGAGAGGGAAGCCGTCGCTGTAGGAGGCGATCATGGGGTTGAGACGCGTGATGAGAAGCTGGAGCGTCTGAGACGTGCTCTTCATTACGTTTTCCCAGTCTTGGCCTTCCCAGTTCTGTTGTGAAGAGAAGAAAGGATCGAGGTTAGCTCTCCATCGACAGGGACGAAAAGGGAAAAGGGGGGGAACCACTCACGTAGTTGGGCAGGTTATCCGCAAAGGCCCGAACCGCCATCTCGATCCAGTCAATCTCCTGCTTCAGCAGTTGGTTCGGCTTCAGCTCCTTCGAAATCGTCGCAATCACCACCAGCAACAGCAGGGGAGGCAGGCCCTCGAACGTGGTGGGCGAGTAGCCGCTGAGACAGCGCCTGAAGATGATCTGCTCGTGTCCGCTCTGGATCCATTGCATCATGGCCTCCTGCAGTCGTCCTTCCTGGATCCGCTTTTCGATCCGCTGCATCCGCTGCACCAGTTGATACTCGGCCTCGGCCTCGCTCTGTCCGCCCATGACGCCGCCACCGCTGACGCTCGACGCCGCCGCGTGCTCCGAGGCGGCGTCCCTGACCCCGATCGAACTGGCCGCCGCCTGCGAGCCACGCATGTATTGAGGACTCGCCATGTAGCCCTGGCTGGCGGCGAAACTTCCGTGGTGACTCGGCACGCTGCCCGGGCCGTACCCCTGCCGTCCGAGGGCGCCGTAGGCGCTGCCCATATGGGAGCCGGGGACGGCCGGGAGCTCGTGCACTGGCGGCTGCTGCTTGAGCTTGGAGAGCTCCACCTGCAGCGACGACTGAGAGGCCGCCACCGTCGACACCATTTCTGTCAGTCGGCCGACCTGCGCCATGAGCTGGTCGATCTTGTTGCCGTCGGCCGCGTGCTGTGCCTTGAGGTGTTCCACCTGGTCCTGGTGGTTCTGCTGAAGCTCCTGAGCCACGCGCTGGACCGCCTGCGTAACCAACTTGGACAACGTCACAGTCAGGCTCTGCGTCAGCGCTGCGAGCACCTCGTGCTGCAAGCTGGAGGCGACGATAACCCCCATCTGTTCCGAGACGGCCTTGACAAAGTCCCCTGAACGCAAGGCGCGCGGGAGTGCGCGTTGCATTTCGTCTCGGATCGACGAGCCGACCACCGGCTGCAGCGAGTGCTGGAGGTACTCCTTGACAGCTCGGCCGGCGTGATCTCCGACGGCAGGTATGACGAGCTTCGTGAACTGATGATGGATCAGAGACTCGAGCACCTTTTGCGTGTTCTCGTTGAGCACCTCGGACACCATGTCGAGGAGTTTGAGCTGGTGTTGGTTAAAGCTCTCGTCCCGGACCCGGGCTCCCTCGTCCATCTTCCCTTGCAACTTCCCGAGAGATGTACGAAGCGTGTCGGTCATGGTCGCCGTCAGTCGTGCCTCCACGCCGGCCATGGCAGATTCGAACGCCTCCGGCGACACACTCTTAGCCTCGCTGCCGCTGCCCGACGCCCTCGTGGGGGTGGGCTCGACCGCGGCATCCACCCGATGAATGACCGTCTGATCCGACTCCCTGACCGTTGAAGGAGCCTTCTTCTTGCGCGACTTGGACTCCGATTTCTTCCCATGACTCTCCTTCAGCGGCGTGTCACCCTCTTTAGGGTCAAACTTGAACTTGAAGGGCACGCCTGTCGGAGACGGGTTCCGAGCCCAGTCCGCCGGTACGGACGCTCCCTTAGATAGCGTCTCCTTGCCTGCGGTACGGTTCGCGATGCGCGTCGGTCCGTGGTCGCCTCCGACCTCGGGTTGATGGCGGCTCCTCAAGTCGGTTACGGTCACGACAGCCTCCTCAACGGCGTTGACGCCGTCGAGCACCTTGTTGTCCTTGCTCCAGCCCAGCTCGCTCTGCCTGATTAGCAGGCAGGCGACGCCCTTGGAATGCATGGCGTAGAGCTCGAACAGGGTCGGCTCGTCGGCGTCCTGGAGCATTGCAGGATTGCTCAGGATGTCGAGACTGCGGATGATTCCTCGGTTGGCGAAGGAGTACTCCCGAACGCCACTGATCACGGCGGTACTATCCGGCTGCGGGATCGACGAGTCCTGTGCGACGAGCCGCTGGGTGTACTCGGCCTGCGACATGTTCCGCAGGTTGTACTTGGGCGCCGACAGATGAGCAAAGTAGATGGAGTTGCGCGTCGGGTGTCCGATGACGATCATGCCGCTGGCCGGGTGGTACATGATGCTACAGACGGCGTCCGAGTCGCTGCCATGGGGCAGGTTGAACTCCTGAACAGGCTTTCCGAGCGCCAGATCCCACAGCTGGATCGTGTGATTCTGTTTCATGCCGACGACGATGTACCGGAGGGCGCAGCGCCTCTGGAAGGGCCGCTGCTTGTCGAGGAAAATGACCGACGTGGGCCAAGCCTTTTCGCCCTCGGCAACGCAAGACAGCGTCAGCAGCGGCTCCTTGAGCTCGAGCGACGTGTGTGCCGGCATCGGAGCCCGGGCGTCGGAGCCCTCCTCGACGGCCATCAGGTCTCGCACGTCCCAGAACTTGACGCGGCCGGCGTTATCGACCGAGACCACGACGGTGTCGTCCTGGCTAAATGCAAAGTCCTTACAGGCCTTGGCCGTATTGATTCTCAGCGAGCACTGCTTGTATAGGCGCTCCGTGTCGACGACGCGGTCGTGACCCGTCTTGAAGAGGTTGTTCTGCATGATGTAGGAGGGCCAGATGAAGTTGATGTACTTGCCGCGGCCGACGGCAAAGCACTCTGGATGCGCGGTCGAGGCTCGAGCTCTCGTTTTCTGGACGCCGTGGGGGCCGCCGTCGTCAATTGTCACGGCAGGGAGCGCGAAGCCATACTGCTCCAGATGGGCATCCTCAATGTGGTCTTTCTCGCCATCCTTGACCTGAACCCAATAAACCGTGCCGCTGACTCCAGTACCGATGATGGCTTCGCGGTGGATGCCGGTCTTACCCTCCGGGGCGTTGACAAGCATGGACACGTTGAAGATGCGGTCCTTGGTGTCGCCAAACACCTTGGCGTCCTTGCCGTCGTCTTGACGGATGACGCGCAGGCCGCCTTGCTTAGACATGCCGTACGTCATGTACGTCTGCGAGGCCGTGTAAAGGTTGCGGTCCACCTGATCGAATTCCTTTTTGAGGCGGGCAATGTCCATGATGGACTCATCGCGGAATAGGGGCCGGGGCTCGGTGCGGTCCTCTTGAAGTGTGATGGAGATCCAGGGTTTCATGGGCAAGTTGTAGACGCGCACCGGCGCGTGCTCCTTTTCCTCGATGACGACAATCTCTTCCTGGTCGGCGCTCTCCCAATTATCGGCAACAGGCTGCGCCTTGTCGGCCGGGACAGAAGCAGGCTCGCGAGAGGTTGAGGTGCTGGCCTGGTTTGCCGGCTGAGTGGCATTGTCGCTGACTGGCTCTTCGTCCGCCTGCGCAGCAGTCTCAGATTCGTCGGTCCACTCCTGGGCGTCCCGAGAACCAGGCTGCGAGGTCACTGGAGCGTCCTCCAGGGGCTGTTCAACATGCCGCTCGGCCGGCCTGCTTGAGTCTGGGCGCGCGTCGGTGTCTTGTGAGCCGGTCACGGCGTCAGAAGCGCTGGGCTCCTTACTCTTGTCGGCGAGACTGATTTTGTCGAACTCGGAGCTCGGGGGCGTTTGCTTGACAGGCTGCTGCGTCGAGCGATGCGAGTGCAGGGAAGACGAACGATCGGCGATGCGATGTCCGTGTTCCATGGGGCTTGCCACGGGACTCCGCTGACTGCCCTGGCGAGGAGGCTCGGGGCGGGTCGAGGTGACGGGCGAGGACTGGTCCTTGCTCTGGCCGCGAAAGCCTTGGGTGGCGTGGTCGCGTGGAGACGACTTCTGCAGGGTGCCCATGAGCTGCTGGTACAGGGCGGACATGTCTGCGGACGATTCCTGCGTCGTGGGGGGGAAAGAGAAGGAGCTAACATTGGAAGCAGGGTGCGGGACATCGCTGAAAGACTCGGAGCGGGGAGGATGCTGAGTCGGGGGCTGATACTGCTGAGCCGGCTGGTAATTATTGGACGGTTGTTTAAAGTGGCCGTGGCCGTGGAAGCTTTCGGTGGATTGAGCCTCGGAGCGGGACGTCTCAGCCAAGAGTGGCTGGTCAGTTTGGCTCGGCTTGGGTCGATTCAGTAGGTTGAGCAGATACGAGCGCGTGTCGGACGATGGCGAGCCAGAGGTGAAGGGCTTGTTAGGCTGTTGAGGCGGAGGCTGCTGCCGAGACTCATCGGGTTCGTTGGCACCCCTCATGAGGGCGGCCAGCAAGCCAGTCGGATCGGCGCCAGACGGTGCAGGCTGATGGATCCTGGCGGCGGGGGGGTACTGGCCGCTCAGGCCGAAGCTTGCGCGATCGTGATCCTGCTGAGCCTGCTCCGGTGGCGGTTGAGGCTGCTGAGAGCTCGAGCCGCCAGAGCTACTGAACTTGAGCAGGTTCAGTAGGTTTGCCGTACGATCGGCTTTGCTTGGCATGGCGCCCGAATTGACGGGTGGCGTCGGCGCCGGGGGCAAATCCATGACGAGACCAGGCTGGCGAGAGGGAGGCCAGTCAGAGCCCGCCTGGGCGCTGAATCGACGTCTGCCGAGGTAGATTTAGGCTTGCTCTCTCTCGGAGAAGGGGGATAAGATATAAAGACGGGGTAAGAACAGGAGGAGAAGAGGAGGAGGGGAGAAGGGATGAGACGATGATGATAGAATGAGTATCAGAGGAGATGAAAGGTGAGATGAAGTTTTTCGACGTCGTCGCCCTTCTTTGGGTGGTTTTTTTTCTGCGCCAAAAAAGGATCGGCGGCGACAGCAGCAAGAAGAAGCAAGGCGGCGAAAGCCGTTGGCTGGCTGGTGGTTAGTCAGCGTCGAAATTTTACAGCAGCAACACCTCTCCGATCAGACTGCCTTCTGGGGGGCGCTACTGCTATCTCTCTCTCTCTTCACTATCGCGAAGAAAAGCAAAGGCAAAGCGCTTAGCAGCCCAACAAACAGTGAGTAAATTTTGGGCTCTAACTTCGGGCTTCCGGGCCGGTGCCGCTGGATGACGTGGAACCACTCGCTCTCCTCAACTCCGCACGCACTCTGCATCAGTGCCGAGGCTCGTCCAATCAGCGCTGTTGCGGCGAATATTCGGAAGTTGGGTTAATATTCGGCCTGTTCCTCTTCACCAACGGAAGGGATGTCATGGCCTCATGGGGCATCGTAGGTCCATCACTAGGTATCTTGCACTATCAATACCAAGGGCACACTTCAGACCCGAAGCCGTGGAAAACCGCTTACTATCACCGTCTTCGCCTGGTTTCTGTACATACATGTTCCATCGGTGCGAGTTTCGTGAGAACACTCCGCTTGGACGAAGACTTTCATGCGGTGAGCCGCCCTCATTGAGCCATGTCGAATTGGATTGGAGTGTGGATCAGTTCGTCGATGTCGAAAGATTTGCCCGTTGACGTCCCACCCAGCTTCTACGCTGGACTAGCACACTGCATCAAGAGTGCCTGCATACATACATGCATACCTTCATGGCAGACACCGTTAATACATCTATGTACATATCCGTACAGTCTAACCTTTGACCAACACCCATGAGCCTACGCAGTACGACTGTCATGACTCACTCACAGCTTATGCTGCAGATTGCACTGATAGTGCGCTGAACGATTCATAGCCAGGTGTGCTGCGAGTGGTGTAGATGGACATATATTCGTAGACCGGCTTGACTTCAATCCACGCATCTAATGAGCGTCTTTCTCAATCTAACGGTAGCCTTTCCTCCTTGAAGTTTAAAGTTGAGGAATAGTGTTGAGACCCGACTGATATCAACTGACCATGCCTCGCCAAGACCTTCACATCATCTCAGTGTATGCACAGAGCGTGACCTTACAAAGAGCATACCATGTTTGCAGAGGCTTTGCAAACTGTTGAGAGGTAAAGGGGAGTTTATCAAATAGAAGACCATAATAGTTGCTATTCCGTCACTGAACGTCCGAAGCAGACTCGGAATGTCACGAGCCGCGAAACTCTCGACGACTGCCTCGGTGCCGAGTAGGCCAGTCGGGTGTTACCCTGTGACTACCCGCTGCGGCAACTCAGCAACTTGCATCTGCATGCGGCGATTCTGAGATACCCAGCAGTGTATTCATGTTCCAGCCCGCCGCCTCTTTGACACGAGTTCATATATCTGTCTTAATCAGCCAGACAGACAGTCGTTATTTAGGGGCTTGCAGCTCACGGGATGAGCGGGTGCCAGCATCAGATATCTTACCGTAGCTGTAGGAGGCTTATTCATGTGCCAGACAGATTTACGAGATGAAAACAAAGAGAAGAGAGTCCGAGAGATCCTTCGACTGACCGCGAAGGACTATATAAGAGACGTCGATCAATCTTTTTCTGAGTCGGCTCAGCTCAATCAGCCATCTCCTTCCAACATCACCTTTCTTTCTATCAAAATCACTCCCTCAAAGATTTGACCACGATGCCTTCGAACCCAATGACGAAGTCGGACGCTGCCAGGATCCAATCCAACGAGGTAAGACCTCAACCCTGAGTAGAACCTGTGCAGGACTACTACTAACATCGTGGACACCAGGCCAGGAAGGGTGGGGACATGTCTTCGTCCGGGTTCGCCGCTCGGGCTCAGCATGGAGCGGCCATGAATGAGAACCGCGCTGCCGGAGGCAACAACAGCAAGGGACAGTCCGGCGGCAACGGTCAGAAGAAGTGATGACAGCGCGTGTGAGGATCGGGTTGGACGGTTTTTGAAGAAGAGCAAACGCCTGACAGGCGGAGCTAGATGTTTTCTCATTCATACACTCTTTCATAACCCTTCAGTGAAATTGAACTTGTGGCCTCTATATATCTCATAGATGATGAAGTTCAAGCACGATATGGGATGCATAGGGTAGGCGAGTTCATCACCAGTCAAAGCGAAACACAAGGCCTGACTCAGCGATGACGTCCCGGCAACGTTTTCCCGACTCCCTCACGTCTCTTAAAGGGGAAGAAACGGCCTTAGGTAATCCGCCGTCTCCGAGTGCATCAAACCGCCGAGGGTTTTTTTCTTTGTTGCGTCGCTGCAACGACAAAACCGCCTGCACGTGCACTGTGACGATCACGAGAGGCTGCACCATCAGGGTGGTGAAGCTCTTGGACTTGCGCCGTGTATATTCCTGCCTCCCTTTGCCCTCCTAAACCGCATCGAAAGTGCGTTTCCATCCTCCATCTCTCTTTCTCTCTCCTCCCCTGCCCCCTTTCGGAGCGGGCATTGCCCTTTTTTGCGTTGGAGGGATCCGTTCTCCAACCCCTTTCTCGGAGTGGCAATATTCTTGTCCGTCGACGACTATCGGAGGAATTCCCCTGCGCGGCGGACGGAAGGGGAGAAAAGGCTAGGACGCGATCGCAGCGGCACCGGAGAGCCGCGGCTCTCGGTGGCCCGCCATGTTCTGCCTTCGCAGGTAAAGTCGACGACATGAAGATGGGGGAGAAACGGAACCGGGATCGGCTTACGCTTTACAGCTGGCTTCCGCTGCTCTTCATTCCGACCAACGCATCGCCCGCCTTCATCTTCCTCTTCTTCGTTTGCACCTACTTCCTCAACCGGCCCTGCGTCTACTGCTCGATCCTACTGCTGATCCTGTTTCTGACGTCATGCAACTGGTCTGATCACTGCTTCTTCGACTTCCGCAGCAACTGGTTCCTGCCGAGGCCGAACAGCAATGACGCCTTCAACGCTACCGTTGTCGAGATGCTCAACTCGACGGCCAAGGCTGTCGCCAGCGCCGCCGCCGACGAAATCGCCTCTCGCAGGGCCGAGTGGACCGGTCTGGGCATGGAGTGGCTGAGGAGCCTTTTAGGAAGACGCGAGTGGAGGATCGAATGCATGGATATATATATTCGCCTATGAGCCCTGTTCTTTTCCCTTTCTCTACTCTTCTCTGCTCAAGTGGCATCATGGTGGACGGTGGGTTATTCTGGGGACCGAGTATTTTTTTCTTTGGGGCAAATTGGCAACTGGGTTACGGAGTTGCGTGACTGTAAGTGTATCGAGGGATCAACTGCACGGGGGGACAAGTATTTGCTGTCTCGGCGTCTGGCTAGCTTAGTACATGGAATATGATGTGACTGTAGTTTCTCTCAACATGCGTGAGTATGTATGTGGTGTGGTACTGGTATGTGGGTGAAATGCGTTGCCTCACTGCGGGATCCATTCTTGCGCCGCGGTAGAAGTAGCATGGGAATCAGGACAAAGGAAAAGGGGGAGAAAGCGAGGGAAAAGGGTTGACGGGCGTATCTCATGCACGAGCGCGTGAGTGACAGCCCAGCAACCGGCCGGGTTAGAGGTCATGGTGGAAGCCCAAAGCTGACGTATCGACGGATATGAGAAGTGCCTGTGATGAGGGTTCAGTTTCGGATTCGAGAGTCGCTGGAGACGAGAACCCAGACGCCAGGGCCGCCAGAGCTTCGGCAGCCTTGATGGCGGTTGGCGAGCTGGTCTCAGTCGAAGGGAGGTTGATATCAGTAGAGACGGAGCTGGTGGAGACGAAATCGGCGGCGGTCTCGACGGAGATGGTGCTCCGCTTCGTAGACTCGAGACCGTTGTTTTCGACGGAGACGGTTTCGGTCCTCGTCTCCGTCAGAGTCTCCGTCTCGACGAGGCGTAGCGTGCTGGTAGACGCCGAGCAGAACATGCATGGATCTTGGGCATCGACAGACGTCATCACCTCCGGCTCCGGACTCGGCGAAGGTGTCGGCACCGCCACTTCCTGGCTATGAAGTAGCGTCGACTCCTTTACTGCCTCGAAAAGAGGCTCATCCCGGCCCGTAAGACGCGAAGAGTAAAAGTGTGGCGCGAAAGCCAGCGTCAAAACAAAGGCGCTAAGCACGGCGATGAGGACGTTCTTTCGGTCCTGGAACAAGACCCGTAGCGCCTCCAGCAGCAAGCTCAGAAGCGAAGACGACGACTTCTCGTCGGGGACAGGCCGTCGGCTTCGCGGCAGGACCGGGGACGACGGCGGAGTAGGGAGGTCGTGATGGTTGGCTGTGCTTGTCTCTTGCTCCTCTTCCGCATTGCCGGTTTCGAGCTGACAAGGTGAAGAGTCCAGCTCGGCCGGTGACGACGACTCGTCTTGCTCTCTTTCGGAAGTCATCTGCATCTCGTCCGCCAGACGGGCGAGTTCGTCGTGCAGAGTGGCGCTGACGATGGGCTCCAGCTCGACGTCGACGCGCTCCATTTCCTTCCAGCAGGCGGCCCAAGCTCCGGCGCGCATGAGGCCGTTGCTGGCATAGACGTTGACGCGGAAGACTTTTCCCTCGCCCAGGGAGTCGTAGCGGATGTCGGAACGACAGGTGCGGCACCAGTGCGTCTGTGCCTTGTCACCGTCTCTGCCGTCTCCCTCGTCATCCTCCGTTTCTTTTCCTTCTCCTTCTCCATCGTCGTTCTCCTCCTCTTCCTCGTCGACGCACAATTCGCTGGCTGGACCCAGGTAATGGCCACACTCGAGGATACGAGCACGACGGCGCAGAGGCAACTCCAACGCCTCCAGCAGACGCTCCTCCAAGACCTCGTAATCGGCCTGCGGATGAGGAAGCAAAACGCCCCTGTCGGAGACGGTATCGCCGGTGCGGTGAAGAAGGTGACGCCAGGCATCGCGAAGCGTCGCAGCCTCGGCACTCAGTTGATTCGGCCTCGCGCGATCCAGCACAGCAGCCCAACGCCAGGCAGCCAGAGGGAGTAGAGTGACGTGCAGCAAGACGAGAGGAGGAGTGGCTCTCCTGAACCGCGGCGGCGTCTTACGCGGCGAGCCGGAACGCGAGAGGATGACACCCGCGACGCCGCGCCGGCCCGAAAGCGGAGGAGTTCCGACCGTTGGTGGTGGCGGCGGCGGTGGAGACGTCATCCTCTGAAGCGCCTGAACGGACGAGGGGGATCGGAATGGCGGGCGGGGCGTGCCGCGCAGGGTTGGAATGAAGTCGTCATCGGCCTCTGACGGCGGCGGCTCTGAGATTCGAGGTGATCGGGACCGTTGGGCGATGCCGCGTTGCGATAACGTCTGTTCGATCTTGGTCTGTTCCGCTTCGGACATGGAGCCCAGAGAGCTCCGGGGGCTGTGATCATCGTCGCGTGAGCTGCTGCTGTCGCCTCCCTCTTCGTGGTCGTCTTGAGAAGAGGAGTGATCGGTTGGGGCGTCTTGAGGAGTTGAATCCATGGCCACGTGCTTCGTCTGGATGGGGGAAGGGGGAAGAGAATGATTATACTGATTAGTCTCACTGTGACCTTGGAGGTTATGTATGTATGTATGTATGAGAAGGGCAAAAAAGAAACGATATAGGACACACAGGGGGGGGGGAAGAAGTTGGAGGATATATGTATGAGTATGTATGTATGTCTAGTATGTCTGTATGTATGTCCGTATGATGTATGTCAAGACGCGTCTTCCCCTCTCAACCCGGGCCTGCGGAAGAAGGAGAAGAAGGAGAAGAAGAAGAGGAAGAAGAAGAGGATGAACAGATAGGTGAAGACGAAGGAGACGAAGGAGACAGGAGAGGGGGGGGGGGACAGAGGACACACAGAGAGAGAGAGAGAGATAGAGAGAGAGAGTTAATGAGACTCTACCTTGACAAACGGCAAGCTTTTTACAAAAGCAAAGATGTCGCTCGCTAAAATCACACGCCCGCTCAAAGGTCTCTTCCGCGGCATCAATCGGTGCGCGTCGCTGGTTGGCCATCCCTTTTGTTTACATGCGTCCGTTGCCCCGGCCGACGGCGATAGTCGATGGTGGTATCAATATCATCATCATGTGTCATCCAAAGAAGCGCGCTCTTTTATAATTGCCTTTCTTCTTCATTAACCCCTGGAAATTGGCGCTCATTTTAATCGGTAACGAAGAGGGAATTTATGAAAGTCCCTCTCTCTCTCTCTTTCTCTCTGATACCGTCTCTTCCTTCAAGACATGCGCGGTTTCTTACATACATACATGCTTTGCCGATGCAGCTTTGTTTACTTGATAATCCCTCGGAGGGATTCAAAGCTCACATCACATCAAATCCCCTTCCCATCCATTCGGAGCTCTGAAACCGGCTCGTCGGGAGGAGGGATGACCCATGCTTGGTGAGCTGTGGCCTTTGAAGACGCTAATTGTACCTTTTAGTTTGCAGTAATCGTGTGAAGCTACGCATTTCCCCCCCCCTGGACCCTGGCTCTTGGATGAATCACATGAGGTGGGTATTGACAGCTGAACAAGGGTTGAGAGACAAGACAAGACAAGACAAGAAGAGAATGACTTTCAGTCAACTACAGATCCGTATACGTCCGTACATACATATATATATACTGTCAGAGGGCTAAGACAAGAGTGGGTTAGGCGTGTGTTTTTGTTATCCCTTGAGGCGTGCAGTTATCATAGCAACGGCTCCGCAACCTAGGAAACGGAATTCCTATTAGGAAAAAAAGCTATATCCGGGGCAATATATAGGATATAGGAATAAAGGCTTATTTATAAGGGTATCACGGTATAAGAGGCAAATACGGATAGTCTTTATTATATATATAAAGATAACGATAATTCCCTCCGTTTTAAAAGGGTAAGTATATTAATTAATATAATTTATACGCCTCCTCCTTATCTAATAATTATAAGCCCGGTTAATACTCTCTAATCTAATTCGTTTAATTTTACTATTTTTATAGCTTATATAGCCCGTACTTTATAAATTTACTTAATTAATTAAGCCCTCGTAAAAATAAGGCTATCGTTACTTTCTTTAGCGGACTTATAACCCTTAAATTTATTAATTTTTAATAATAATTAATAATAATTTTAAATAATATAATAACTAATATAATAGTAGATTTTATAATATTAGTTAAACTTACCTTTATTTTTAAAAACCTTAAGGATTAGACTAATTAATACTAAAACGTTATTAATACGGTATAAGGCTATAATATCTAGTTTTTTATAAACCCGGAAATATAAGAGATTTTTATAAAGCTAGATTAACCGGAAATCCTATTTATAGGCTTAGGAGGTCGAACGAGGAGTAAGACCCCTAACCTTAAGACTCTTTAACTACTTAGAGAAAAATATAAAGTATTTACCTTTCTAAACTTCTAAGAAAACCTAAAGGAATATTATTAGATAAGAAAGGTATTAGAGGGGATAAATCCCTTTATCCGGGTAGGCCTCTTATTAGCTTATTAGTCCCTAATTTAAGGGGACTTTTTACTAAGGGAGAAACTAGTAACGTTACGTGCCCTTATATAGCTCGGTAATATTACTAAATATAAACTTACTAAGGATAAGTTACGTAACCTATTCTTACGGGATCCTTTAAAAGGAGATATTAATAACTAAGTTACTTAATTAATCTAAGCTTAGTAGATTTACTTATAACTAAATAGCGTAAGGTTTACCGATAAGGTATATATTAAGTATTTTATTTATATAGTAAGGGATTAGTATCCCTTATTTATATAAACGATATAATATAACCTTAATCTAATCCGCTATAAAGACCGCGGAAAAGCTCCTTAATTTATTAACGTTTTTTAGGAGTTTAGGAGGGCTAATTATAGGGCCCTTAAGCCTAATTAAATCGAGAAGAAAATAGCTTTTATTATTTATAATAATCTTAAGTAGTAGATAAAGGTAAATACCTTATAAAATAGGGATTAAAATAGCCGCCTAGCAAAACGGGCCCCTCCCCCTTCTTCTTTAACTAATAACCTTAAAAAGCGTAACGCTTAGGTTTATACTTAATATAAACGAAAATATCTTTAAGAGTTTAAAAGGAAGGAAAATTACTAGAGAAGGTGCTTTTACGTTCTCCCTAATTTAATCCCTTATTTTCTATAAGATCGGATTAATCTTAACGATAACTTTCTTTAATAGGTTATAGATAAGGTAGCCCGCGATCGATTAACTTAACGGAAAGTTAATTAATAGAAGAAGGAAAATAAAGGAATTACTAGCTAACGAAAAGATAAGGAAACCTCGGGCGTTTTTATAGCTTTAAGGAATCCCGCTTCGAAGGGTACGGAGATAAAAAATAGCGTCCTCCTTAATAGGGGGTACTTAATATATATCTTTAACTCCCTTAACTAGTTCGATATTTTCGACCTAAACGCCCGGGCTAATCTTACCGTTACTATAACTAAAGTTACTACCTTAGGGGTAAGTACGGTTATACTTATAATAGAAACGGGTTATCGTATAACCCTTACTAATATCGGGTTTAACCCCGATTTTAATACTAATCTTATCTTTTTAATAGTTTTTATAGAAAAGGGTTATGCTTAGAATAACCTTATAGGCTAACTTTATAATCTAAGGAATAATATAACCCTCTATTATATAGTTACGAGGATTAGGTAGCCTTAATTATAGGTTATTAAACTAACCCTAATAGCTTTAATTAACTTATAGGTTCCTCGACCTATTATAAAGATAAATAAGGACTTATAGCACGCTCGTATAAGCTATTTAGGAGCCGAGGTATAAGCCTCGCTAAGTAAGTTACTAGGGGTTAGTATTAATAAAACTATCCCGATAACTAACTATAAGATCTATATAACTACTAAGCTTAGAAAGGAGAGATTATAAGTGCCTTATTAGGCCTCGTAGCCTTAACGCCTCTAAGCTATTATTTCTTTTAACCTATTCTATATAGGACTAGGCTATAATAGATCGGCTTATTTAGCCCTATTTACTTATAAGCTTACGGGAGAATAAAGGGGGTATAATATCCCTTATAAAACTAACCTACCTACTATATAAGTTAAATTCGTAGCTTATATCGCGAGATCCTTTAATTTAAAAGTCTCGATTATCCTTATAGATTATAAGAAAGCCCTATTTACTAAGGCCTTCTATAAAGATATATCTTTTAAAAGTATTAATATTTAATTTGCCTTACTAGTATATATATATTAAAATAGTTATGCCGAATAATTAGGGGGTATTATAACCTATACGGCTATATACCTCCTTATATAGTTAGGATTCCCTTATAACTTATAGCTAACGGCTATATATATAGCTATCTACCTCCTTAATAGGACGCCTTATAAAGTAGATAGGGGGGTAGCTATATAGCCGATTAAACGAAGGCTTTATTAGCTTAAGACTTATAACCCTTAGTAGGAAGGTTATCTATAAGATTATCTTATTTAAGACCTACGGCATATTAAAGCCTATAGTTATAAGGCGTTTCCTATAATAAGGAAAGTACTAAGAGGCCTTTAAAGTAAATTCGATCTAAAGGCTTATATCGGCTATTTAGCCGGTATTATTTCCTCCTTATAATACCTAATCTAAGTGCCCTCCTTAAAAAGGCACTCCCTAATTAGCACTTCTTTTATTACCTTTAATAAGAAGATCTTCTTCGGCTAGGACTATTAAGAACTACCGGTTCCTTAGGTAAAAGAAGCCCTATAATAGATCTCTCTTATTAAAGATCGTAAAGAAGAAAAAGAAGAAAAGGCCCTTAAGCCTCTCTTATATATATAATATATATATATAGAGCCCCCGGCACGTGATTTATCCGGCAAAGGCTTTTAAACTTAGGAAATATCGGAAAACGCGTTTTCCGGCCCTTCTAATTAATCTAGCGTTAAAAAGCGGGATAACGGTTATCCTAGCGCCGGACCTATAGATCCCTTAGTAAAAGAGGCGGAAACGTCCTCTTATACGCCTCTTACCCCTAACTCCCTTAATTAGATAGGGAATTCGGCCTTTATCCTCTCTTAAGCCCTTATAGATAAGCCCTATCGGGACTATCTACCGGAGCCCCCTTTTACGTATAAAGGGGCTTACGGTAGGCCCGATAAGGTATAATAGCTAGAGGCTATAAAGGTTAAATTAATAAGGATAGAGGATTATAAAGTTACTAAAGAGATCTCGACGGCCGCTATACCCTAAGGGTAGCGGTTAATTAATCTTAAATAGGTCTTTATTTATAAGTTTAACCTTTAAGGCTTCTTTTAGAAGTATAAAGCCCGCGTTATTATATACGGAAATAAGTAACCGCCGAACGAATTATCCGTATATACTTATACGCTAGCGGTATAAACGTTCCGGTTATTAATAGCCTTAACGGCCTATTTTAACTTTAAAGCTTAGTAGTATAACTTCGTTAACGCTTTTTATAATAGCGATCTTAATAAGGAAGTATATTATAAGCTTCCCCCCGGCTTTAATAAGCTAGGCCGGGCTTAGAGGTTAAAGAAGGCTCTTTATAGCCTTCGACGATCCCCTCTTTTTTAGTATAAACTACTTATAGCTTAGCTAAAGGAATAAGGCTATAAGGCTATTTCGGAAAACCCTTATATTATAACGAACGGAAAGATTATTATTTTCTTCTATATTAATAATCTTATAGCTTTATTTAGGAAAGATTAAATAGAAGAATATACTAAGTTTCGATAAGCTATTAAAAAGGCCTTTTAAATTAAGGATCTCGGGGACCTTTGCTAGTTTTTAAATATTAAGGTTATTAGGGATAGGGCTAATCGGTATCTATTCCTAAGCTAGAAGTCCTATATTTAAAAAGTTATAACGAAATTTAAAGGGCTCCTAGGAAAGAAAACTCGGCCTTAGCTAATAATACTTAAGAAGATCCCTCCTTTCGAAGGGGAGGTAATAGCTAAAGAAATTAAGCGATATTAGGCTATCGTTAGTAGCTTAATATACGCTATAATTATTACTTAAGCGGACGTTATATTCGCTATTAGCCGCTTAGTATAAGGTCTTATAAATCCTAGCCCTTAATATCTATAATCTATAGTCTACGTTATAGAATTCCTTCGTAATACTTAAGACCTCTCTATCGGCTATAATAGTAACGATTCGGCTATTATAGCTATATCTAACGCTTTATTCGGGGATAACTATAACCGAAAAAGCATTAGAGGCTTTATTATCCGAGTTTTCGGGGGTATAGTTATCTTTAAATCGGGTAAGTAAGATACTATTATTACCTTATCTATAAAGGTAAAGTTCCTAGCCCTCTCTTACGTTATTAAGGAAGTTAGAGCTTTCGAGAGGCTTTATAAGGAAGTATAATTTAAGCTTATATAGGATATTATAATTTACTATAATAACCTTTAAACGATTAGGCTAATTACGGAGGAAAATTTAAAGCTAAAGATAAAGCTCCTTTATATTAATATATACTCTTACTAGTTACGTTAAGAGGTTTAGTTAGGCCGTACGAAGATCGGCTAGATAGAAACTTCTAGTATAATAGCGGATAGACTAACTAAGCTACTTTAAGGGGAGAAATTCCGCACTTTTTAGAAGGAAATTAGCCTTATTATACTATACGTTAATAAGAGGGTTAAAAAGAGGGAAGAAAATACCTCTAATTAACCCTTTTTACTTAGCTTAAGGGGAAGAAAATACCCTCTAAAAGGCTATTTAAAATAAGTAATTATACCTATTTACTTTCTATCTTATATACTAAATCCGGACTTATATATCTATAATTAACCTTATTAATTATAACCCTAGCGTTATTTCGGATTACTATTATTTCTATATTATTAGACCGATCTTCTTTAAAATCGTTATATATACTTATTTCGTTATTTTTTAATCGCTATCGCGATTATTTTCTTATTAGTTAAACGATACCCTTATCTTAGGATAATCTCCTTTATCGTCTATTCTAATCGGGGAGATTACCCTAAAATATTATAAACTTACGTTCGTAATATCTTCGTTTTCTTTACGAACTTTTCCTTTTTAATATTTTCGACTTATCTATTATTTTCTTTATCGTTAAGGTAATACGGTAAACTTATTAAAATATATAAAAAGATAAAAAGTTAGTAATACCCGAAAATATTACTAACGAGATTAAACTAAGGAAAACCCCTAGCTAGGTAATTTAGCTAGTTTACTATAATAAGGGGGCCCTTAATCCCCTTATTATAGCTATTAGCTAAGCTACCTAACTAAGGGCCTCCCTTATATAATAGTTCCTAAAAATATATACTAAGGAGGCACCGAGAATCGAACCCGGCCTTATTAAAAGCTTAGCTATAAAAATAACCGCTTAACCGTTATCTAATACTTTCTAAGCTAAATAAACTAACCTATATACTTTACTACTAATTAACCCTTAACTTTTTCCTTAAATTATCGCGAGAAACCTTAATTATACCCTCTAAAAGGTAGGTATTACTTACCTAGTATAGAAGGCGGTATACGTAGCGCCTATAGGGGTATATTAGAGGGCTAAGATAAGAGTAAGTTAGGCGTATATTTTTATTATCCCTTAAGGCGTGTAGTTATTATAGTAACGGCTCCGTAACCTAGGAAACGGAATTCCTATTAGGAAAAAGGGCTATATCCGGGGTAATATATAGGATATAGGAATAAAGGCTTATTTATAAGGGTATCACGGCATAAGAGGCAGATACGGATAGTCTTTATTATATATATAAAGATAACGATAATTCCCTCCGTTTTGAGAGGGTAAGCACATCAATCAATGCAATTTGCACGCCTCCTCCTTGTCTGACACATACATACAGAGCCCCATCAGCAACTCCCTTTCCTCGCCATACCTTCTTACGTATACGGGCATGCCTCAGTCGTAACGCTCACAGTCGTGGTCCGCGTCTCCATCGTCGCCGTGCTCGTCACAGCCGTGATGCCCCAGCAGGAGCAAGCCGACGAGTAGTTGCTCGCCGCCCGACAAGACGAGGCGTAGGTTGGAACCGCCGTCGGCACCTGCGTGACTGCCTGGAGTTCTGCATCGTGACCGTAGTAATAGCCGTCGTGGCTGGCGGTGACGGTGACGGTGACGGTCGTCGTCCTGCCATCGTGACTTAGCATCACTCTTTCTCTTCTCCTCGGGGGCGAACCTACGTCTCCGGCACGACCGTCGCTCTCATGAAGCTGGAACAGTCGGCGCGACGCGATTCGACGGGGATGAGTCCTCCCCTCGTGCCGGTGACTTGTCGCGCGCAGTTGTCGCCGCCGCAATGATCGTCGCCAACCACGATCGTGGCAGCGGAGGATAGGAGGAGAAGGGCGACGGAGACGGCGTTGATCATGATGTTGGTAGTGGATGTGAGTGAATGTCTGTCGAGTCCGAACCCACAAGGGATGCTCACCGAGTTCTTATATCGATGCTCTGTCAAGCTTCGTCAGCCCCTTTACGCTGCTTCCGAAGCTATTGATACTCTGTGTATCCGTAAGAGCTGAGGATCGAGAGGCGTTCATCCTGAATAAACAAATAGATAGCCGCTGACCTCCTGTCGTCATCCTCTTCAACTGTCCGAAAGCCTCTCGCTTGCCCCTTCAGCCGCCTCGCTTGGCCATGCCACTGACGAGACACATGTCCGAATGGCATGTATGTACGACTACAGCCCGAAGCCAGAATTCCCAATATTGTTCATCATTTACATACACATACACGAGATAGTTATACACGAGATAGTTATACACGAGAAAGTTATACAACACGTCACGATATACCACTCAGTTGTTCGTCTCCTCATCAACCTTGTCCAACCTGCGAGACGCAATCCACCTCCACGAGTAAGTCGACCAGCTGGACAAGGTCGAAGAAGGCGAGGAGGCTGACAGCTCAACCGGTAAGTTTCGGGCCGCGAGCTCGGCGCGTCCATCTCTCGACAGCTCGGAAGCGTCGCTCGGCCACGGCGTCAAGGGGCTGACCGTGTGCGTCGCGGAAGCGCCGTGGTCTGTGGGCGTCGAAGCCTTGTTCATCCCATCATCGACTGGTGAGG
Source organism: Ophiocordyceps camponoti-saundersi (nom. inval.) (assembly GCA_003339415.1). Classification (NCBI taxonomy): domain Eukaryota; kingdom Fungi; phylum Ascomycota; class Sordariomycetes; order Hypocreales; family Ophiocordycipitaceae; genus Ophiocordyceps; species Ophiocordyceps camponoti-saundersi. The sequence goes on from PDHQ01000057.1 coordinate 24,367, forward strand.
ATAGCTCGGCGTAGAAAGGAGGGGGATCCCTGCCGTCCATGTCGAAAGAGCCCATCGGGTGTCTCGACATAGCTTGTGGTTCCGCCTTGTTTTCGGCCTTGTTATTACCCCCTTTTCTTAGGTGTCGCAGCAATACATATCCGCCGACAAGGATGAGGCCCATGAGCGAAATGGATCCGGCGATGAGTCCAGCCAGTTGAGCTCTCGTTACGTGTTCGGCCTCGGCCTCGCCGTCTTCGACCGTCTCCGGTGGCGAGACTTGAGCCAGGGCAGTCGGATAGAGCTTCAGAATGCTCTGGTCGCCGGCGGAGGGGATGCCGGTCGGCACATCGGGCCACAGCGTCATCGTAGTCGTCATCTCGCTCGTCTGGCCGTTCATGACAGCCGTCAGCCTGGAGGTGCGCGTCGTCGGAACGGTTGAATAGCACTGGCCGACGGCACAGGCCAGGCCGTTCGGACAGCAACCGTAGCTCATCGACGAAGGGCACAGGTAGTGACTGGCCGGACATCCATACGTGTAAGGCAAGCCGGATGGGGGCACGCAGTTGGCAGCCCGCTGACATAGATACCCTTCCGGACAGCAACCGCCTGCTCCGGCGTGGTCAGCAAGGATGGGGAAAAGGGGGAGCCCGCCAACTCCTCACCTCCGTACACGGCGGCGCAGGCATACCAGCCAACCTTGGAACCGCACGCCGACGGGCTCTTGGTCGTGGCAAAGCAGCTATCGAGCTCGCATTCGTAGTCGGTCGGACAGCAGCGTCCGCCTAGGCTGATGGGGCAGAGCTTCATGCCGACGCCGCACGTATCGCCTTCGTCTCGGGCGTGAAGGCGAGCTGGCCTCGTTGTCTGGGCTTGTTTCTCAATCCAATGGATGCCATCGTTGCTTCCGAGAACGGGAACCGAGGGGAGCAAGACGAGGAGAAGATACAGGAGCAGGTTAGACCTCTGGTGGAAGAAGAGCTTCATGGTTATCGACATGGTCGTCGTCATCATCAGGCCATTGCTTCTGATGTGTCCTCGAGAGAGTTGAGAAGATGGAGGCGCAGTCGAGACTGAGATGGAGATGCTGTTACCCTCGAAACGAACGAACGCTCAGATCGCAGGACGAGCCGATGGGCTTCCAACTCGACGACTCTACCAACAGATGTCCAGCCATCGCTACAGTCCTTGGCGGCGAGATGAGAACGATGTGTATCGAGATGAGCTGAACTGCCTACTTTTTTTGCCGCTGCTGTCTATCGACTTGACACTCACTTACATGCGAGACCATGACGATACATGGTATCATCCATCCGGCCTCATCACTCCTATCAATCACGGTGACGCCGACCTGACAGTACTATACGCGACATCGCGACTCATGTGTATAGAAAACAGGACGCGACCCCTCAATGCATCCTTTCCTTTGTCTCCTCTCCCGCTCCGGACCAACGTCCACTCCCTGACCGGCGCTTATCCGTCGGCCGCGCTCTATAGCTCCGGCTCCGGGGGGATGGAGATGGAGATGGAGGGGGGGGGGAGCGGAACCAACTTCTACTTCGATGCCGATCTCGCAAGGCGACCCGTTTCTAGACGCTCGAGCTGTCGCGTCACACTATGTATGTATGCGCCTTGCTGCCTCTTCCAAGTTGGCTTTATAGGAGTCTCTGGCACCAACTGGCAACAGCTGAGACGTGACCCCCTGTCGTCATCATCATCAGCATCATCATCCAGACAAGTCCTTTCTTTTCTTCGGTCATGTGGAACAAGAAGACAGCGGGGGAGAAAGGGTGAGAGGGGGAGAAAGAGAGGGAGAGATGGGAGAGGGAGAGAGAGAGAGAGAGAGAGAAAGCAGTCAGTCAGTCAGTCAGTCAAACAAGGAAGTGAGAGAGGGAACAACAAATCGATGACAGCACCAAAAAGCCTCAGCAAGGGTTTCAGCTGGTCCAGGTCAAAGCTCTCAGCCACGGGCATCTCGTTGGATGCTCATGCAGCTTCTCCATGTTAGGTATGAAGATGTACTCGGACGGACACCCCTGGAAGATGCCTGTCTTCAACCAGCACAAAGAGTCAAGTAATCATGCCAACCTGCTCTACTCCTATCCGTACATACATACATCCTTACACACACACTTCGTATAATGAATGGGCCTTGGGCACGCACGTCTTGGGCCTCCTCGATCAAGGCCCAACAAGACTACATACGTGGACCGCATTGAGGCTCTATGACGACGAGGTGCAGACGACTTACATCCCTCAGACATACATACATTGTATATCCGAATGAAATCCTACACACATGACTCCGTCCTGACCGGTGAGAATTAAACCCAGCGCCTCCGCCTCTCGAGTGCTACGACAAAATCTTCAGCCGCCCAAGCCGTGGCGTCCGGCCTTGTCCCGGAGCCGCACCACCAAGGAGGGGGTTGACTCGAACGCGTTCGTCTCATCTCCCGGGCCTCAGACCTGAGCTGGAGCGGCGAGACAAGGTAGGATGAAGATTGTCAGAGGTGCTGAAGTGGATAGAAGAAACAATGGCCTATGTCCCTTGTCTTCCTCCCGCACTGGAAAGGACGAGCATGAAGCCTGAATAGACCGGTATGCAGTTATACCTTTCAGCAGATGCGCGCCCGTCTTGACTCTGTATCACCTCCTCAAGAGAAGGCTCCCTTGCGCCCTTTACAGGGGGGGTAAGAGGGGGGAACAAATTTAATACTCCCATTTAGGGGAGATGTGGCGGCTGGGGCAAGTCCCTGTCCGATACGGGGTTCTCTTGTTCGGCCGGAGCATGTGGCTTGACATGAAGCAAAGGAAAAGAAAAAAGACAGGGAAGAGACTCGATATAGGGGGAGAAGAGAGAGAACAGATGTAGATTGTGAGACCAGGGGGGGGGGGGGGGTTAGAAGAAAGAAGGAGAGTGAGAGAGACAGGTAAAGAGAGAGAGAGAAAGGGAGAGGTGGGAGAGACGGCGACAGGGATCAGGGAACCGAGGTAATCATTCACCGTGACACGATTCCACTGGACTCGACGGCCTCGACGTCATTGGACGATTGAGGACATGCCATCACATACGACACATGCCTAAGCGTTCATGTCGTCTGCCCGCCATGCGTGGCTCCTTTGCCGATGCCGCCTCCCGACATCTGCCAAAGCGATGCAAGAGCACGCACTCGTAACCCCATGCGTACGTACGTAGATTGAGAGACATGATAGAGAGAAAGAGAAAGAAGACATTGCTGACGGTATGTAACGAGACAAAAGAAGACATTGACGACAGGGGTGGCTGGGGAGGAAGTCTAGGTCGCCACTCGACACATGCATGGCCAGCAAGAAGGCCGGATGACGACTGGATATTCGCGGGGAAGGGGGGGGGAAGAAAGGGTGGGTTACAGCAGTAGGGGTCTCTGAGACCGGGGTTGGTTAAAGGAGGAGGAGGAGGAGGAGGAGGAGAGGCCAGGGGGGGGGGGGGATATATGTATGTCCGTATGCATATACATGACATTGGAGGTGGTCTGGGGGTGGCTGACGGTTCATGTCTTTACTGTGTTCGCCTGTACGACTCCGGATGGGACGGAGACGACAGACAGAAGACGACCACTTTCCCATCATAGGTAGGTCGTGGTCCATCATGAATTCTTCCCGCTCTGGCGTAATGCTGTCAGACGGGCGATATACGACCTCTTGGCCCTTTTCTACCGACACTCTGGACGAAAAGGAGATGAAGGGGGGGGGGGGGGGATCACCATGCAAGGCGGCCCGTCGTCATGCTGTGCCTACACACGGGATTCGAAGCCTCGAAGCAAGGGGTTGTTTTTTTCTCGAGGCCTTGTCGTGGGCCGTTGATTGACCCCGTGGCGAAACGGGTGGCAGAGGTTGAGAGGGAGAAGACCGGGGGAGGCGTTGTATGTGTGGAGGGAGAGAGAGAGAGAGAGAGAGAGAGAGAGACAAGAGCTTGGGTCGTGCATGGGGGATGGAGAAGGGTCGATTAAGCTGTTTACTTGACGTGAAGAGAAGTGTAGATTAAGCTGTTGACTTGATATAACACATCATCATCATCATCACCATCTGTAGACTTGATTACTTACACGATACGTTGACACACCGACTACGGTTACAGTTACATAAAACGTAAAAAGGCTGATGGGAAATACGAGAGCGCCCAAAAGTAAAAGTCAAGAACAGGTTACAAGGAAAAGAAAAATCGTCATGTCTCTCACGACGCGTGGCTCCTCGCATTGCATCTCAGCCCGGGCGAGTTGAGAGTCAGTCTCCTTTTTTGCTTCTTTCCCAACCGGTCGTTTTTTTTTTTTTAACAAAATCATGAATCGGTAATCCTGCTTATTCGAGAAAGAAAAAAAAAGGGGACGTCTATCTGTAATCCGTTGTGAAGAGGGGGAAAAAGCAAATAGGGGGTGTGTGTGTATGTGCTGTGCTGTATTGGGTGTGTTGTCGATCAGTATGTGAGTCATGTCTTTAGCCTTGTCTTGAAGAAGAGCTACAGAAGGAAATGTCTTCTTTAGCTCCCTGATGAAAGAAGAAAGGGAATCGCCTAAACCTTCATGTCGTTGTATATGGGACAGGGTGAAAGGAGAGGGTTGAACTGCCTTGTCCCTGTTCCGGAGATGCACATACCTTGTGTCATTGACTGCTTCTTCTTGTCAGGTTGGTTGTTAATGAGAGACGGAACTGACTAGTAGCTGAGCTCGTATACTCGAGCTGTCAATCCTCTCTACGGATAGACGTGGTAGAACGAGTGAGACACTTACATGACCTTTCCATGTGTCACGACCCACGAGGCAAGCTGAACGTCACGACATGTCTTCTTTTCATGATCCGTACCTGTCTATCCTAATTTCCCACCCCATGAACTATCATAGCCGTTGGCTTTGTTCTTGCCGAGCATGTCTGTAGTTTCGGCGTATTCTACCATCGAAGAAAAGAAGACTCCGGACAATACGGTCCGGGACCATCTTGATACCCCGTTTGTTCTGGTCTTGGCCTTTCCACACGAGTTTCATTTTTTTTTTTGCCCCCCAAGGCTGAGATGGTAACGACTGATTCCTCGTCCGATCTACCTGAATCGGAGCTTTGATCACGACATCATGGTCGGCGATTCGCGGCGAGTTTTCGAACAGAATCTGCCTTCGAAAAACCCCCGAGGCTGAATTTTGATGAAAATTTTTCTTAAGAAGCGAAGCGCTATTTGTTCGGTGTTTTTCATCTTCTTCTTCTCCTCCTTTACATGACTGGTTTGGTTGTAAGGCTTGATGGGACTCGTATGTTTGGTGCTAGTCGTGCGAGGCAGATTTTCTATACGAAACAACCGCTCTCCCGAAGGGCACTAACTAAGCCAAGGCGTTCTTCCAGATGCCCGTCTCCGTAACTTACCTGAAGGGGAACTACCTAGGTAGGTATGTATGTATGTATTACTTCGGAACGGCCGCTCTATGTCCTGACTTGGGCATCTCCTTACCCTACCGGCACTAATAAGGGGAGGGGATCCATGCACATACATGACATAGATACACGCATGCATGACTTGTAAAAGAAGGTCAAGGAATCTTTGACCTGTGGTTGAAACAAGGTTGGATCTTCATTGTCAATGAATTTAAGCTTGCTTAAGAGAAGTGAGGATTTGCGTCATGGCGGATCCACGAGAGCATCCCGGGTCGACTCGCTTCTGCCGGTCGTGCAGAGACTGACGCACATGGGCGCGACTAAGGCTCTGAGAAGTCGAGTCTGCCTTGCGCCCCCCATCATCACGTTCAAGGGGATGAACTTGTGATTATAAAAGACGGTCAACCGACGGTGAAAGATGGGAAATCATCAACTCGACTTCACTTCACTTCACTTCATCACCAATCATTCATACAAAACATTCTTGATTCCTCAACTCTTCTCTCACAACGACCTTGATCTCTCCAACCCATCTTACACAACAGAGTCAACAAAAGGAAACAAAACCTATCCGTCAAGGTATGATGAGTGCCGACGCAACCTTTGTCCTCGCTATCCCAACCCGGCTTTTGACTGACCAAACGTTTTCGCATGTTAAAGATGCGTCTGTACGCCGTCATGATCCTCGCCTCTGTTCTGGGTGCTTTCGCCGCGCCTCAGACCAGGAACTCAAGAACACATAACGATTATCCATCGTCTAAGCTGAGCAAAGCAGAGGTTGATAGGAATGCTGCAAGAGAGGCCATGGCGGACGTGGAAAGACAGAGATATGAAAGAGAGCATAAACTGATACCGACACAGCCGCGTTAAGCTGCTAACGGAGATTCGGAATCGACTGGCTCAACCGGTTTAGGCGAGCAAGCACACGAGGCAGCGCGGTGGAAGCGGTTGCGGTTTCGAACAAGGATATTTGTATCTGCTGTTGGTACGGATTAGAGATGCGTCTTTTACAGGCGGTTGTTCTTTTGCGGTGGCAGATGGAGTTTGAATAACAGACGTGTTGCTTCCTTGACTCTTCAGTTCCTACTTGAGTCCCTACTTGAGTCTCACGGAAATCTAGCTTCTCCCATACGAAAGGAGATGTCGTGAAAAATGGCCTCGCTCACCTAGCTCTTACATGGCACATTAGCCCGATGGATTGATTGGACGTGACGACGGTCGAGAACGTGACACACCGCGCGTTAGTTGGTCGATTTGTGTGTGTGTGTGTGTATGTTTTACCTCGTTGGACGTGTCATTGCCACTCGGTCTGGCCGAGGGGCCGACATGTGGTCCGATGATGCGGACTGATCTTGCTAGTTAGTTAGTTAGTAGGTTGTAAGTGGGAGGGAGGATGCATGATGCTATACTACCATCAGTCATCATTGGGCATCTGCGGAGGGGGGGGGGGGCAAAGAGGGGAGGGGAGGGGAGGGGAGGGTTCTTTGGCCTGGTCAGGAGGGAAGAGAGAGAGACAGAGAGAGAGAGTATGTACCTATTTAGGGGATATCTCCTTTGATATGGCTCCCCATCCCCCCCCCTTACCAACCTAGGTAGCTACGTAGCTAGGTAGGTAGGTAGGTAGCTAGCTAGGTAGGCATCCTTCTCTTTATTTGACGACGATTCTTTCTTTCTTTCTTGACAGCATCTAATCCTTTAACCTAGTATCTGTAGGTAGTAGGTAGGTAGGTAGTAGGAGGTTGTAAGTAGGTAGGTATGAGGCAGTCTATCAGCCACCCCTTTTTTTTTTCTTTTCCATTCATCCGTCCATCTACATGTGTATATCTGTATGCATCCCTTCTTTATCATCATCATCGTCATCATCATCGTCATCATCATCATCATCATAAGTAAAGTAAAGTCAATGTAATGAAAAAAAAAAGAGAGAGAGCAAGAGAAGAAACATTGTCTCCTTGGCTTGTCTCACTGGGGGGGGGGGGGCGTGTTTATAAGACGTGATTGGCGTCATCTCCCCGTCGCCGACGCCGAAGACCGTCGACGACTCGTGGGCTCTCGCAACGGCCCGTGGCTTGGCGCTAATCCACGGCGGTTTAGTGGCCCTTTGCCTCCCACACCTCCCTCTCACACCTCCCTCTTCTCCGTCTCGTTCGTTACCTACCTACCTACCTACCTACTATTCGTGGACTAGGAAGTGCATTCGTAAGCCTTCTTCTTCTTCTTAGACGACAGACGACGACGACAGACGACAGACGAAGCAGTTGGTGGCTTTTCTTTGTCCCTTCTTTTAACCCACCCCTCCTCGCTTTACCCCGTCTACCCCCCCCCCCCCTTCTCTCTCTCCTCCCCCCCTCCCCCCCCTCCCCAGCAATCTTTCGGGCAACGACGGGGCAGACGGACAAGGCTCATCAAGGCGCTGGCTACCTACAGAGTGTACTGAGCAGTGAGAGGTATCCGTACACTCCATCCATTACCCCCCCCTTCCCTTTCCCCCCCATCCCTGTAAAGAGTCCAACATGGATGGCTTGGACACAGTGTGTGAGAATGCGGGGAAAGAGTATGTAGAGAGACGGTGTGTATGTACGGATAGAGAGAGGCGAGAAATCCTCTTCATCGAGTTACATATTCAGGGCGTCCACACAACAAACCCACGGTTATACAGCTGCACAGTCAGTCATATAACTCACTGTGCTTTTCTAGCCCAGACCCGGACCGTCAAGGCAAGAAAAAATAAGGTATCGGTACCGTAACGAGGCTTCTGCATTGTTATATGTATAATGTAGGTATAATGTGGGCGTGGACGGACGTGTGTATGTACAGAGGATATTGTGACCCGTCACCTCACACCTCCCCCCATGTCTCGACCGTCAGTGCCACATACGCACGCATCGCCAGTCGTCTCTCTCTGTCTGTCTCTCTGTCTCTCTCTGTGTTTCTCTCACACTCTCTCTTTCTCTCACCACCATCCATCCATCCTTCCATCCATCTTCGAGCTTCCTCTTCCGCCTTATTCTCTCCTCTCCTCCCCCTCCTTCACCTCCTTGACCTCCACCTTTTTTTCCTCATCACGTCCTTGACCTTCTTTCTCTCCCGCGGCGCTTCTTCTTCTTCGACTTTCTTCATCTTCATCTTCATCTCTCCTCCTGCTCATCCTCCTCTTCCCGCTTCTCGCCACTTCTCACCCCCCCCCCCCCCCCCCGTCAAAGTGTCCCCTCCTCATCTCCTCATCTCTCCTCCTCCTCCTCCTCCTCCTCCTCCTCCTCCTCCGCCTCAAGACCCACGGTTCTAGAAGCCACGTCCAAAACGATCAGACATATAAAACAAAAGAAGAATTGCCACTGACCCGGGGGGAAGGGGGGAAAAAAAGGGCCAAACAAGAACAAGCAACAAGCCCGTCTACTCACCACCTAATCTCCGCCCCCCGGAGCGAGCGACATGCCCAGGGAACAGTCTCTCTGACTAAAACGCGTCCGATGCTATTCTCTCCTGCCGCTGCCCACTGTGGCCCTCCTCGATTTCTTACTGGGCCGTGGCTATAAGCCCACCTGACGCCTGTACCCGATTCCCTCCCACCCCCCGTATTGCCCGACCCGACGATATACCTGGGCCAGCTTCCCCGCCATCTCCGCCACCGTCATGCTCTGCTCCTCATCCGCCTCGAACCCGAGCCCCTGAGTCATGACGACGTTGCTGAACAAGCCCGACTCCGGGCCTCCTGCGCCGCGCCCCATCCGCTTCGTCAACAACCAGGGCCAGCCGCCGTCGAAGCGCCGCAGGATCAATGCCGCGTACTACCGCCCACCCCCCTCCCTCTTCCCCTCTCCCCTCTTGGTCTCCCCCCTCCCCTCCCCCCCCTTTTTCCCCACGCCCCCTTGCTGATCCGGCCTTGCAGCTGCCTGACATGCCGCCGTCGCAAGACGAGATGCGCAGGCGAGCGGCCAATCTGCTCTACCTGCACCAAACACAATCACCACTGTCAGGGCTATATCGACGAACCTAGGAAGGACGCGCCCGATGCCATCAAGCAGCAGCCGGATCTCGATGACGTCGACGATGTCGCCGTTGTCGACGAAGACGACGAGGATGAGAAGATGGTCTTCAAGGCCGAGTCCGGTACCGGCCCCGATGCCGTTCCGCCCCTCCGGCCCCCGCCCCCACCGGCCCCGCCTGCGGCCCTGACCGAACCCGACGAGCCGGACGATGACGATGCCGGCGCCGTTGCCGGCAAAACGTCGTCGTCTTCGTCGCCGCAGCAGCAGAAGCAGAAACGACAGTCGAACTCGTCGTCGCCTCCACAGCCGCCGCCGCCGCCTCCTGCACCGCCGTCGTTGCCTCTGCTGTCGCGCCACCGCCCCGACGACGTGCCGACGTCGCCGACGTTGCGCCGCACCCACAACCATCGCATCCCCTATTTCCGCTACTTCGGCCCCACCGCCATCGTTCCCGGCTTCAAGCAGATGGTCGTATCCGTCCGCGACCGTCGCCGTTCCACCGCCGAGTCCCAGGTCGGCACCTCCCCGCTGTCCACCCCCGGCGGCCCCCGCGGCCCAAGCTGCGCCGTCGTCAACGACGTCATCCTCGAGGAGCTGCCCTCGTACGACCCGACCAGCCCGGTTCCCGTTAACCCCATCATCATCAGCCTCGTCAGGACCTTCTTCTTACACCTCGGCTGCAACTACCCCTTCCTCAAGGAGGAAAAGTTCGTGCGCCTCGTGACGGAGAAGCGCGTGGAGCCGATCCTCGTCGACGCCGTCTGCAGCCTCGCCGCCCGCTTCGCCGAAGTCCACTTACTGCCGGCCGGTAGCGACAAGCTGCCACGGTCCGAGCGCGGCCTCGGCTACGCGTCTCGCGCCAAGCACGCCACCGTCGACACCTTTCCCTGTCCCTCGGTCGGCGCCGTCCAGGCCTGCCTGCTCATGGCCTACGAGGGCTTCGGCGCCAACCAGGACAGCGCCCTCTGGATGTACCTCGGCCTCGCCATCCGCATGGCCATCGATCTGGGCCTGCAGAAGCGCGTCGGCATCCAGTATCAGGGCGAAAAGGACCCCTGGTATACGCGCCACCGCAGCCGGGTCAACGGCGAGTCGCAGAGCCCCGAGGAGAAGAAGCACGACGCCGACGCCGACGCCCTGACCCTGACGCCCGAGGAGCAGAAGGAGGTGGAGCAGGAGCGCATCGACACCTTTTGGGCCGTCTTCATCCTCGACCGCGTCATCTCCTCCGGCACCGGCCGTCCCGTCACCTTTCGCGAGGACGACTTTGACCTGCCGTTCCCCAAGCCGTCCATCAACCCGGACACCGGCTGGCCCGCCCTGTTCCCGATATTCCTCGAGATCATCCACCTCTACGGCCACGTCTCCGACGTCCTCAACAAGATCCATCACGCCGACGACCTGAACCAGGAGAAATGGGCCAGGCTGTCCAGCATGGAGCACCAGCTGACGAGACTGTACAAGAACTGGGATTGCCGGCTTCAGTTCAACGTCGGCAACTTCAAGGAATACCTCGGCGCCGGCCAGGGCACCACCTTTATCCTGCTGCACTTTTGGTTCCACGCCCTGTTCATCATCCTGCACCAGCCGACGCTCATGACTCCCTTTGGCGAGCTTCGCAGCGAGCTGCAGCTCCTGTCCGACAGCCGCGAGCTCAGCATGAGCAGCGCCAAGACCATCTGCGACATCCTGGCCTTTGCCGACCTGATGGATCCCAAGAGCTTCATCGGGAACCCCTTTACGAGCCAGCCCATCTACATCGCCGCCTGCGCTTTTCTCATGGAGTCGAGCGCGAGTGCGTCGGCCGGACCGTCGAGGGAGGGCTCTCCGCCCAACACCAAGGGCCGTGTCGCCGAGGCCGTCGGTGGCGGCGACACTTCGTCCCGGGCGAAGCCGTGGAGGCACTCCCTCCTCGCCTCGGCTGCCAACCAGAACTACCAACGCTGCTACAACTCTCTGCAGCAGCTTCACACGCACTGGGGGGGCGTAAAGTACATCCTCACCGCCCTCGACCAAAAGTCCAAGGGCATCTGGGACTGCGAGACGTACACGTCGGAGGAGTACGAGAGCACCAAGATACCGTCAGCCGTACGGCCCGGCGAGCCGCCCATCGCCTGGAGTCTGTCCGGGACGGCCAACTCGCCGAGCTCTAACCTGACGGTCATGTATCCGAACCAGAAGAACATGCTGTCGCCGAAGCCGAACCAGCAGCAGCATCAGCATAAGCCACATGGACATCAGCATTCACATCCGCACCCGCATCCGCTTTCGCAGCATGCTCATCATGCTCATCACCCTCAGCATCATCACCAGTCCCTTCAGGCCGTCGCCAGCACGCCGCCCGGCAACATGGTATACGACCCGATCCGGCAAAGCCTACCGGCCGAAGCGGCCGTCCTGTATCCGCCAGCCATCCCCCAGGCCAACACATCGGCCGCCCGCCACTCTCCGCGTTTCGCCAAGCCCCGGCGGGCGTCGACCTTGTCCAGCGGCGGCGGTCGGCCTGGAGGAGCAGCAGGAGGAGCAGCAGCAGCAGGGGGGTCACAGGCCTTCGACAACATGTCAGACGACGGCGATGGCCTCAAGATGTTCGGCGGCGGCGGCGGCGGCGGCGCACAGGCAGGTCAACATGCGGCCGGCTTCGACACCAGCTACAACACCTCCCCGGTCGGCACGGCGGCGACGACGACGCGGGTGGTGGGCGTGCCGCAGCAAAATGCTTACTACGTTCAGAGCCTCCCCTATCAGGCGCCGTGGGGCTTGGGAATGGGAAACATGGACGCCATCACGTTTGACAGTCAGGACATCGACATCGGCGCCCTGGGGCTGCAGCAGCCGGAGCTGATGACCCGCTGGATGGAGTATATCCCTACCGACGTCCTGAGCTTGTTTGAGAACCACGACATGTCGCAGTCGTCGGCCGCTCCGGGATCGCAGCGGCCATGAATGGGACGGGGGGGGACGGTTTGGGGGGGGGAAACACTCGTTTGTACGGCCCCTCCCCCCCTAGGTTTATTCATTGGGGGTTGTTTTTTTACTGGCTTCATAATGATCTTATTTTTATCTGACGGCCTTTGATGACTTTTTTCTTCTTGTTTCTTTCATTTCTCTCTGTGTGTGTTGTTTTGCTTTGCTTTTCACCTGATTCCATCTTCTTCGCTTCTCTACTCTCTCCGTCTGTCTTTCACCTCACGATCAAGTGATACGTTTTGGAAATAGGGGAATTGAAAAGGGGTGCGGGAAAGGGGGTGGTTATAACTTCTCTTGGGATCTGGGCAAAAAAAAAAAAAACCACAATCAAAGATGCCAGAGGAGAAAGACAATGTTGTGAATCACAAGGGGGGGAAGAAAAACAAGAGGAGGAAACAAAATGAGAAGAGAAAAAAAAGGGGATTATGGGAGTGTTGAAGCAAAGATAATGATCCTCCTCCGAACCTAAAACACTCACTCACATGCTCACACAAGGGTATCAACGAAAGGGGATTCTTCAATGAAAGGGAAAAAGAAAAATGGAAATGATGAGGGGCAAAAAAAGTAGGAGTTGATTTTATCGTGCTTGGATGAGCCTTGATTTCCACACCTAAATCTGGGGTGAGTGGAATAAAAAAAGGGGGGGGATTTTTTCAGATCGCGAGACGTCGGCTGGCGCTTCGCTTTAATGTTTGCTTTGTGGAGAAAGATGTATGAGGACGAGGCCGTGAGGACTCTCTTACGGGTGTCGTTGGGAAAAATGGGGTTGGAAAGGGAGTCGGATTCAGGACGATTTTCTCTTCGCTCTTGAAGCATCGTTTTGGAAATTTTTCTCATCTTCAATTTGTTTTATCGACTTGCTTCTTTTACCCCTTTTCGGCAATATTTTTCTCTTTTCCCCTTTTTCCTCACCCTTGAGAGCTTGAAGGCAACGTAGGCTAGCTTCATGATAGATGGAGAATATGGGGAGAGCAAGGGTGGTGTTTTGTCGCTTTTGCTTGATGGGAATGGATGGACATGCCTATTCACGTGTCATGATGTGTTGAGGCTTGAGGAGATGAAATAGGGGGAGAGCCTTTGGGTGTCTTGTTCTGTCGAGGGGGGTTTCTTGAGGGGAAAAGAAGAAGGTCTATCTAGTTTTTAGGCGAGATAATCCGAGATGAGAAAGGCACTATGTAGGGAATCGAGTAAGAAGTCTCTATATCAAGATGAGAAAGATCTTTCGTTAAGAAGAATAGACGAACTTGAGAGATAGAGGGAAGATGGCGTCGAGAGGGAAAAGACGAGACAGAAAATCTCTTAAGACTGGAAGATGGGCGAGACAACTAGAAAAAAAAGAAAAAGAGGACGGATCAGCTGCGTAGTTGGCGGCCGACGTGGCGTGCGTGCTGGGCCATGAGGGCATCCGCAATCGTCAGGGCGGCCATAGCCTCCACGATAGGCACGGCCCGAGGCACGACGCAAGGATCGTGACGGCCCTTGGCGGCGAGAACACCCTGAGCCGAAGCGTCGTACCGGGCCGTGGTCTGGTCCTGGCTGATGGTGGCCGGAGGCTTAAAGGCGACGCGGAAGAAGATGGGCATCCCGTTCGAGATTCCGCCCTGGATGCCGCCCGAGTTGTTGGAGCTGGTCGCCAGACGGGAGCGCGGGATGCCGGCGCCTCGCTCGGCCGCTTCGGCGTCGGAGCCGAGGGGCGCGGCGACGAAGGGGTCGTTGTGTCGGCTTCCCGTCATGGCGGCGCCGCCGAAGCCCGAGCCAATCTCGAAGCCCTTGACCGCGGGGATGGACAGCATGGCGTGGGCCAGCACCGCTTCCAGCTTGTCGAAGCAGGGTTCGCCCAGACCGGAGGGCGGGTTGCGGATCACGCAGGTGACGGTGCCGCCGGTGCTGTCGTGTTGGTCGCGGAGTTGGGCGATGCGGTTCTCCATCCGGCGCGTGGTGTCCGCGTCGGGACAGCGGACGGGGAGAAACTCATCTACGCGATCGCGGGTAATGGAGTTGATGAGGTTGACAAAGGACGGGCGGAGGGTAATGGGGTTGTTGTTAATCTCGTCATCCTCCCTGTGTTCATCCGGGAAGAGACGGATCGCGCCGACGGAGGAGACGAAGGCGACAATCTCCACGCCATAAGCCTCACGAAGCCACTTCTCAGCGACGGCGCCGGCGGCAACGCGGGCGATGGTCTCGCGCGCCGAGCTGCGTCCCCCACCGGAAGAAGCCTTGACGCCGTACTTGTCGAGATAGGTCCAGTCGGCGTGGCTGGGACGAGGGTAGAGATCGACCGTCTTCCCTCCGTAATCGGCCGGACGTTGATCTTCGTTGGGCACGGTCAGCAGGATGGGCGTCCCGAGCGTGCGACCTGCCTCGACGCCGCTGTGGATCGTGACGCGGTCCTTCTCGTCGCGTGGCGTCGTGATGGACGATTGTCCTGGCCTTCGACGATTGAGCTGTGGTTGGATGTCGGATTCGGAGAGGGTGAGGCCCGGCGGACAATTTTCGATGATGCAGGAGACGGACTTGCCGTGGGATTCGCCAGCGCTTGGGGGCATTAGTCCATGCCTCTCTCTTCTGTGCTTGGTTTTGGGGGGGCGCGTCAAGTAATTGTTACTCACGTCGTGACGCGAAAGAAGTGTCCGAAGCTCGACATTTTTGTACTTGTACGCGACGGCAGCCGGGGATGATGCCGGAGAAGATGTCCTTGAAATGAATGGCCAGGTTGAAAGATGAGGTTCCGAGTCTCAATGGCCGTGATGATATCTTCAATTCCCCGTCATCA
This sequence comes from Ophiocordyceps camponoti-saundersi (nom. inval.), assembly GCA_003339415.1. Classification (NCBI taxonomy): domain Eukaryota; kingdom Fungi; phylum Ascomycota; class Sordariomycetes; order Hypocreales; family Ophiocordycipitaceae; genus Ophiocordyceps; species Ophiocordyceps camponoti-saundersi. The sequence goes on from PDHQ01000057.1 coordinate 39,478, forward strand.
GCCGGGCCGTTATCGGCCCGGGATGAACGTGCGAGTCTGCGGAGTGCGACCAGGGCGCGAAAGAAAAAAGGACGGGACGGGAAAAAAAGCCCTTCCGATCTCGGACCACGACGCCGTCACACACAATCAAGAGGTGGAAATTATCCCACGATGGCTTTCCCGCTGCCTCTCCAATGCGTCGTCTTTCATCGGCTGCCGTATGCGGTGCCCGATGCGGTAACCTTCCCGCCGGGGCTCGTCCGAACTCCGGCCCCGGCTTCTGCCGCCGGCTGTCCACCGAGGCAGCGTCGAACCCGGCCAATACGGCGCAGGTCTACCTGTCTCGGAGCCATGACCCGCTCGTGAACCTGGCAGTCGAGCATCACCTCCTACGGACGATGGCACCGACGTCGACGGTTCTTCTACTATACGTCAACAAGCCGTGCGTCGTCATCGGTCGCAATCAGAACCCCTGGCTAGAGACCAACTTGGCTCAGCTGGCAAGCAAAGGCATCGATCTAGTCCGTCGTCGCAGCGGCGGCGGCACCGTCTTCCATGACCTCGGCAACGTCAACTACAGCGTCATCTGTCCGACTACCGCCTTTGATCGCGACCGTCATGCGCAGATGGTGGTGCGCGCCCTCGCGGATCTGAACCGGCGCGCGCGCGTCAACGAGCGTCACGACATCGTCCTGGACGACGGCGGGCCCCCGCTGAAAGTCTCCGGCTCTGCCTACAAGGTGACGCGCCTTCGCGCCTTGCATCACGGCACCTGTCTGCTGCGCAGCCCCAACCTCGAGCTCATATCGGGCCTACTGCGCTCGCCGGCGGGACCGTTCATCAAGGCCCGCGGCGTGGAGAGCGTCCGCAGCAAGGTTGCTAACCTCGACCTCGACAACGCCGACTTCGAGAATGCCGTCGTTGACCAGTTTCGCGCCATGTACGGCGGACGCTGCCACGTTCACGAGACGTTTGGGACGAAGGACGCGCTCGGCATCGACGGTGTGGTCAACGCCTACCGGGAGACCAGCGTCGAGGGCTGGTTATACGGACAGACGCCCCAATTTACCCTATCCTCACACCCGACCAAGGACGATGCCCGTCCGCGGCCTCTACTGCCCTTTGACAAGGCGAGTTTCTCTTTTTCTTTTCCCTTGCCGTTCCTTTCCCTCTTTCAACAAGTAAGGAGCAGGGTAGACGAGTCCGTTTGACGCAAGAGACGGGGTTGGCGCTCACAAGCGGGCGTCTAGGACCTTCGATTACGCTTCGTCGCCAGGCACGGCAAGCTTGAGCAGTTCGAAATCGAGGCCAAGGGTCAGCACTTGGACGGGAGCGCCATCCTTGGCCTCGCCCTCCATGAGGTCAGTAACTGGTTCGAGCCGCTAGTGCAGGCTCGGCTGGACTCCCAACTGGCTATCGATCTTGGCGCCTGGCTGGACGGCGTGCTGGGGAAGCGGCTTCACCAGACCTCGTGAGTAACTAGGGGAGCATACATACACCCCAATCCAACGAAGCATGGGGTCCTACTTTCCCGGCAGGCGAAGTGTCAGTTTGGGGTGGCGTTACTGAGCGAGCCTTGCGTCAGAAAGACGAGTCACATCCATCCATAGACCACAGGAGACGCACAGACGCGTCGGGCGTGAGGGGAGGGAAGGGGGGTGGGGGAGAAATATTCGGAGAGGCCCCGGGGATGGTAGGGGAGGGTGGCTGACTCCTCCCATGACACCAATAGCATTCAGTCATCGAGTTGCCTTTGGCTGCTACGAGTTGTGATTGGTTCATCCTCAAGGACCTCCCTTTTTTTTTCATTCTTTTTTCCCCATGGAGTTGACATAAATCGCGCACTATCGCTCCCCCTCCCCCTCCCCTCCCCGGCCGCCGCCTGTGATCTAGGGATGCAGGTGTGTAGTTCTTTTTCGGTGATAGACGGCGACCTTCTCAAGGTTCGGGACTTGTTGGTGCCGGATGGACGGGCCCGTTTTGGTACGAACAAGAATATGGAGGAGGGGAAAGGGGGGGGATCAACTTTTCAGCTTCGATGACGCGAGTTTACGAAGGCTCTTGCTTTAACATCTTTTAGTTGCTGCTCTGTCACTCTGAACGTTACGGTAGGGATCTTCTCTAGATGAGCGCAAGTTATACATAAGTGAGGTTTGATCAACTTGATGCTCGGCGAGAGTTTCTAAGAGTTAGAATGTGAATATCCATACATGCAATATTGTGACTCTGTGATGGTGGCGCGAATGACGTCTTTGTCGTTGGACTCGTTCGATAGTAGGAAACCAGATGGAGGAGATCAACTACCTGCTAGTAGACCTGATAGAAAGGAGAGGGATATGACTCGCTTTCTCAACCGTGCATGTACTACAGTCTACAGTTGTCTACACGTATCATGCGAGTAGATTCGTACGGTTCCTAAACCTCTCCCACGTGTTGGCCGTATGCACTGCAGGCTGAAAGGGAGAGGGGGGGGGGAAAGGGAGCTGCTTTCTAGCGTCGCGCACCAAGTTTGACGAGCCGGCTTCTGTTTCTTTCTAGTTCCCCCACGAAAGGGCTCACGTTACCTTACCTAGCTCGGCCTAGGCTAGCTTTTCGCATGATAGCTGATAAACAATCACGGACGGACGGAACAGTCCGGGTCGTCAGCGTGAATTATATCATGGCTTGTCTAGCCGTCCACCATCACTAAGGGATATAGAGGCCTTTGACGCCGCAGTATGCCGGTTCCGGACTAGATCGGGGCGAAGGAATAGAGTGGGAGGGGGGAAAGACAGAGAGAGAAACAGGTAGGGAATAGGAAAGGGTTGCGTCTTGGGACTTGTCAGACGACGATGATGAGGGGAAGGGATCGTCGTCTGGGGAAAAAAAGGGGGGGGGGGGGCGTCATGGCAACATCTATAAGGATACATGTGTACATATCCATACTTACATACGTTCAATGTCGCGCATGCTCATTCTCTTTCCCTCTCATGCAGCTGTCAAGTAAAGGGCCGCAAGGATCCGAGCCATCTATACCGTTTTGACAAGCTGTGCCGTGCTGATGACGGTCCAGCGGGGGCAAGGGGGCGTGGCTGGGTGAGGGTGAAGAAGGGTGTATAGTTGCTATCCTGGGCCATAGCATTTGCTTTCCCTGATGGTTACAGCATGTACTATATACATACACATGACGAAGCGAGAGAGGGAGAGAGGGAGAGAGAGAGAGTGTGTGTGTGTGTGTGATGAAGACGACGATGGATGGGGATGGAGGTTTGGATAGGTACTGGCGGGCCGCGTCATACATACCAGGTAAGTAGGTAGGTAGGGTAGTTTTATCCCACCGCTTCCGGATCGTCATCGGTTGAGAGCCTGAGAGCGAGGTTTGGACTCGAAGGAATGCTACTACGTCGTCGTATGCTATTTTTATGGACTTATTTTCGGTTCTACTTTTGCGGGCCGCTTCCGGCGCGAGAGACGAAGTGGAGGCATCTCCGAGGGACTATCAGCCTGGATACCTACCTAGGGGGAAGCACTTGAGCTCAACGATATACCTACCATGTTTCGTACGCTACCATATTACACGCACGTGCATACCACTTACATACCTATGTAGGTAGTAGGTAGGTAGATACTATATATGCTGCAACGTGACGCCCCGTATCTTCGACGTCGTCGTTCGCTTCTTGTTCAATACGGGATGCTCGTGGCAAGAATGAATGGGGTGGGGAGATGTCGGCCAAATCGGGGAGGGTGGCCGAGAAGCAGAGGTCTGGGAGCCGAGTATCCCGGCTGATGAATGGGGCCGCTAGTGCCGATTCGCAACCCTGTTATTGTTCGGACCCCCGGCACTTGCGCGGGGGAGGGGGGGGGGGGGGGGGGGGGGGGGCGCGGGGGGGGGGGGGGGGGGGGGGGGGGGGGGGGGGGGGGGGGGGGGGGGGGGGGGGGGGGGGGGGGGGCTTGCAAGAGGAGTGTCAGCGACGGCCCCAAGAGAGGAAATCCGCAACGCCAATCAAAAAGTCTTGACAATGGACGGGACTGACTGGATGAACCGAGGCAACGCTGCACAGTTGCGTCGCACGCTACCTACAAGCGCAGGGGAGGGAGGCGGAGGGGAGTTGTTGCGCGAAACCGGGGCAGCACTCCGAAGATTCAGTCGCGTTTCGATGGATGGTCGCGTGCGGCAGGGATTATGACTTGTCTCTAGGGCAATGAAGGGGAGGAGGTTCTCGACGACTTGAAAAGCCCTTTTACTTGTTTCTCAGCCCTGTTTTTCTGTTGGTTGCTTCTTGGGCAAAGAGAAAAGTCGGGCACGACTCAGACAGGAGTCGCAGGACAGAGAACGATGGGGGGGAGGGGCTTAGGTAAGTCGGGAGCTGTGCCACGGTCACAGTGTCTCTGGGGGACGCGGCGACTGTGCTCGTCTATCATTCTTCTCTACTAGGTACTTCCGAGGTAGGTCGGTTGTTTTACGGACACATCGACATGCCATCCTACCTCCTATGCAGTATCTTTCTTGACAGATAAGTGAGCAGAAATACTGTCTAGGCATGCGCATTAGGCATCTGAAGCAGCAAACTAGGCCAAGCAGAATATCTAACGAACAGTCTCGAAGGCCGACCACGTTTGGACCGCTTTCTAAGCCCTGGCACATGAGCCCGCCGCCGCCATCCTCCTTGGTCCAGACGCTCGGCCCCGTGGAGGTCCCATGCCCGACGTCACACCGCGCTTGGCAAATCCGGTCCAGACCTTTTCCCAAGGAGGGGGGGCAACCAAGGGAGAGAGATGGGGAGAGAGAATAACAGAGAGGGAGAGAGAGAGAGAAAGAGAGAAAGGGGGGGGGGAAGGAGGCAATGACTTGTGGCAACCATAAACTTCTGGTGAGAAAGTCGTGACGGATTAGTCGCCGCCAAGAAAGAGTAGAGGGACCAAAAAAGAGAGACGTAATGCCGGCCCGAGGAACGCATGCCATCATCAATCCATGCCAAGAAACGCCGCATGACGTCAGCCCGTCAAATAGGGTGTCTGACGACAGAAGGAAGAAAAGCAGAAGGAAAAAAAATCCCCTTTCTTCCTTTTTTCTATGTACAGATTCTTTGCTCCCTCCCCTTCCCCCCCCCCCCCCCCCCCCCCCCCCCCCCCCCCTTTTGCCTCTCAACGCTCCCTACGCCACGAGCTGTCCTTCTTTGTGCTATATGTAGCATTTGTCGTACGAATAGTCCGTATCCACCATGCGTGTACGGATTATGTATAAACCAGCTGCTGTCTCGCATGCATGATGCAGGAGAGAAACCGCAACTCCGTTGATGATTACGGGACCCTTAGCACGATACACGCACACACGCACACACACACACACACAGGTGGATTTACATATATGTATATATATACAGTAGTGCTGAACAATGGCCACACTGTATCGCTGATCGTCGATATTCCTCAAGCCGAGACACAAGAAAGATAAGTCGCCGTTAGTGCTTCTGGACCGGCCTGCCTCTTCTTGTCTCCGAGATGGATGTGCGACGTTTCACTCAAGTCGTCGTGATGATGCATCCTGCCGCGGACCGGTCAGCAGGCATTGTGCGCAGATCACCCATCTATACGTACATACAATAAGGGCACAGTGCCGGTGTGACGGCCGTGACGGGACGGTGACAGTGCGCGATGGCGTTTTCCATCGTCGACGCGAGGCTCTTCCAATTGTGCCGAGTATAAACGTGTGCACGGAGTACGGTATAAATTCATATCCATCCACAGACGCTCTCGGCTTTTCCCCGTCTCTTTGGAACGACGGCATTGGTCCGGACCGCCGCCGAGACCGTGACGCGGGAGCCGCCGTGGACGTGCCCCAGATTCCGTGTGTTCCCGAGCCGGGAAGCGCCGCTCCCGCCTTGCCCGCTCGGCCAGGCAAAGTCCATACATACCTGACTTACAGGATCCGGCTCGATGCACACCCCTCTGCCCCGATCGTGACGTGACCTTGCGGCATCGCAAGACTTGACTCTTCACATTATTCGTACGGTCTCTGCTCGGAGCAAGGGCCATCATCTCGCCACAACTGCCTGACAGCCTCGACAAATCGTACCCGTTAGCCAGGACGCGGAATCGAACAAAGGGAGAGAGAGGGCATGCCACGGCCTAGACAAGGGTGCGAGCCGGCGGTGGATATCGCCAATTGTCTTGTAGTGGTGGTATTCGTACAGGAGCTTGTATGTAGGTAGGTAAATATATCCATGTGCCGACGCCGGCCTACTTCCACAATTTGCCGAGCGACACCTCCTTGTCGTCATGCTTGTTGAGAATCTTGGCCGTGGCCAGCTCAAAATCCTCCTGCGTGACGTGAACCCTCCGCTCACGCAGAGCGTACATGCCGGCCTCGGTGCAGACGCCCTTGAGCTCGGCGCCGGAACAGCCGCTCATCTTCTCGGCAATCTTGTTGAGGTTAATGCCGCGCGTTAAATTCATCTTGCGGCTATGAATGCGCAGGATATCGGCCCGGGCCTCGACGCTGGGCGGCGGGAACTCAATTTTACGGTCGATACGGCCGGGTCGCAGCAGGGCCGGGTCGAGAATGTCGAGCCGGTTGGTTGCCATGATGACCTTGATGTTCTTGGTAGGCTCGAAGCCGTCAAGCTGGTTAAGGAGCTCTAGCATAGTGCGCTGCACCTCGGAGTCGCCGCCGGAGGAGCCCTCGACTCGAGAGGAGCCGATGCTATCAATTTCGTCCATAAAGATGATAGACGGTGCGTGTTCACGCGCCATGATAAAGAGCTCGCGCACCATTCGGCTGCCCTCGCCAATATACTTTTGCACGAGCTCGGAGCCGGAGACGCGGATGAACTTGCAGGCGGTGTGATGGGCGACGGCGCGCGCCAGCAGCGTCTTGCCCGTGCCGGGTGGGCCGTATAGTAAAACACCCTTGGGTTGGGCGATTCCAAGCGACTCGAACAGTTCCGGATGCTTCAAGCCGAGCTCAATTACCTCCTTGATCTCCTTGATCTGCTGGTCAAGGCCGCCAATCATGTCGTAGGTGCTGTCTGGCACCTTTTCCACCATCATGAGCGACACCAGAGGATCGACTGACGACGGAAGCAGCTTTTCGAGTTTGTAGCTATCAGACAGTAGCGTCACTCGCTTCCCAGGGGTGAGCTTGGCAACGTCGACACTGTCGGAGACGTCGACGACGTATTTGCCCTCGGGATGCACCTTGACCAAGATCTTCTTGGTGCTCATGACCTTGACCACCTCGCCGACGTATGATCCCGGTTGCTGCAGCAGACCGAGCTCCTCGCGAAGCAAGCGGACGCGCGAGTTGTAGTCGTTGCGTTGGGCCTCGAGACGGCGGAGAGCGGCCTGGCCCTTGAGGATCTCGAGCTTCATAGCCTCGATCTTGTTGTGGTAGTACTGATCGAGTGCCATGATTGGAGATTTGTGCGAGATCTGCGGTTGGGTGTCGAAGACAGAGATGGGTTAATGGCAGGTAACAAGGTGTTTGGCTCTCGTCGCGAGCCAAAGATGTAGCTACGGATAGGCGAGGCTGCGAGGCCACCATCAGAGGAGACCGTTGGAGGATTAGGTAAGGCCGGTAGCGAGATGGAACGGAAGAACAAGTATCCGTCTACCACATCGCCATGCTCATCACCGAAGGTCCACCGTCCAGCAAAGCGGCGATGCGCATGCAGGACAGAGTTTGTCGTCGAGTCGAGTGCCGAATGCAACGACAATGGCGTAGAAGATGGTGTATATCTATCGGCGTGCGTGACATGAACGGATTTGGATGTGCAAACAATTGATGTTCTGTCGAGGCTGAAGGGGCCACGCGCAGGCTCTCTGCTGACCCGGCCGGCCCTACATACCTGCAACATACTGTACATACATAGGTATCTGCAGATGACCGTTTTGAATTCTATTCTTACGATCACGATCGCCTACTTCTACTGTGTAGAGGCAGGTGTGCATATTGAGTGAGTCGACGGGTATACATATGTTCAAGGCCGCCTGTTGTTGGACTGTCCTTGTCTGTCGTCTCGTCTTCGTCTTCTCATCGTTGTCGTCACGTCACCATCGTCGCCCTTGCCGTCGCTGCCTCAGGCATCTTCTAAGGGGCGGGGGGAATGGAGATTTCTCAGCCACACGAATATTAGGCCACATTATTATTATGGGCTCCAGATTCATCGCATCGCAGATCCCCAAGATCCACCGTCTCCAATATTACCACCCTGACCTGTCTACCGCTACCGCTGCCGCTGCCGCTGCCGCTGCTGCTGTTGCAGGGCACGCTTGCTTGCGCCAGTCAAGGGTAGTGACGCTTGGGCACCGGCCTTGCCGCAGATTTTCTCGTCTCTCCCTCTCTCTTGTCTCTTGACTCGACTCCTTTGGCGCTCCTCATCCGCCTCCTCGGCCCCGTCCGCCTCCTCTTCCTCCTACCTACTACCTACCCGCCTACAACAAAGCCATTCTATCTACTCGCCCTCGTCCCATCTTCTCTGCTCTCCTACCCTTCCATGCCTCTCCCATGGTAATGAAGCATCGTTCCGTCACAACCTCCGTCGCAGACGTCGTCTCGTCCCGGAGCCCCTCCAACGTCCGAGCTCCCCGCCACCGTTCGCCACCCGGCCCTCGTTTTATCGAGCTGGCGTCGCTCGCTTCGCCACCCTTCGCCACACCGGCACCATGGATCGAGAGCAAGACCGTCGCCGTCCGTCGCCTTCGTCGGAACCGGCGTCGCCCACCGATGCTCGTGACCTGCCGGAGCTGAGGGTCGCCGTCCCCGACGACGGCGAGAGTCTGCAGTCAAGCGATACCTTACGGCGTCGCACCGCCGAAAGTGGCGGATACGGTCTGTCTCGACTCGGAAGAAGACAGGTGAAATAGATTCCAAGAGGCGCTGACAATAACTTTAGGCTCTATCCAGTCGCCGCATCCAAGCTCCAGTCGGTCCCCGTTGGAGCCCTCGCAGGATCGCTCTCAGGTCAGGAGTGCTGCTTCGACGCCACGTCCTGGCAATACCGCCACCGCCGCCGATCGCCTCAAGTCCTTCAGTCGCCAGCGAAAGCCGCCCTTACCGCGTCGCATATCCTCCAATACGCCCCATCGTGGCGAAATCTTCTCCGCCGACGACGATACCCACGAGGTTGAGGCCGATGCTGTCAGCCGGCAGCGCGATCAACCTGCCGGCTATGGCACCCGCCGCCGCACTCAGCTATCGTCAAACCTGCGTCTGCCGTCGTACCGCGCCGCCGATGCCGAGGCTGAAGCCGAGCCCTCTCGCGGAGTCCCGCCGACTACGACGGAGGAGGACGAGGAAGACGAGAGTCCCGATCAGGATCAGGAAATGCCCCTCGAAGAGCACGTCGACTGCGACTCTAGTAGCGACCTGAGCGACGCTGAGAGCTTTACTCTCAAGGACCGCCAGCAGGCTATCAATCAGACGCATCCCTTTGGCATCCGCGTCTGGAAACCCGCCCTGTACAAGAAAGACCGGTCGATCCAGAAGACGGCTCAGGCCGATATTCACTCTACCCCGGGCGGTCACGTCAGTCGCTGGCTGCTGCTCTTTAACCTCGTCTGGACCCTTTGCTTTGGCTGGTGGATGGCTACCTTGGCCGCCTTTGGTGCAGTCATCTGCCTCCTCTTCGCCGCCGCTCCTAGCGGCAGAGAGTACGGCCGCATCCTCTGGGGCTTGGCTGGCTATCTCTTCTATCCCTTTGGCAAGTTTGTCCGGCTGGAAAAGGACGAGGCTTACCTGCACGAGGACGCGCACGAGGGCCGAAGCATATCCGAATATGAACAGTGGCAGAGCGGCGATCTCGAGTACGGTCGACTCTTCTTTGGGCCTGACCGCAACCGGTCCATCGTTGGCCGATCGCGCCGGAGCATCGACTCGGAGCCGAGCGAGACGGAGAGCTTGTTGGGCCGCGGACGTCGCGGCGAATCTCATTCGGCTGCCACCACGCGTCGCCGTCGCCAGAGGCTCTTTGGCCGCGGCGAGTGGAACATTGGCCGTGTCATCTTCTTCATTTTCTTCTGGTGCCTCATCACGCCCTCGCTCATCATCGTCTCCGCCATCTGCTGGTTCCTCGTCTTCTGGATACCCATGGGCAAAGTGGCGTTCCTCCTCTTCGACCACCTCCGACGCCACCCGCTGGCGCTATCATTCGAGTCGCACGTTCGCTACACGCGCGCCGAGGACGCGCCCGACTCGTCAATCCTGCTCTGCACCTACCGGGCTGTCGGCTCCAAGTACTGGAAGTATACTGTCGACGGCACCAACATCTTCCTGATCAATCTTATGGCCGTCGTCATCTTCGTCATCTTCGACTGGCTAGTCCTGGACCGCGTGCTGCACCTCAACAACCACATCACCTCGCCGGCTTTTCTGTTCATTGCGTCGCTGCTGTCCATCATCCCGTTGGCCTATTTCATCGGCCAGGCCGTTGCCTCTATATCGGCCCAGTCGTCCATGGGTCTTGGAGCCGCTGTAAACGCCTTCTTCGCCACCGTCGTCGAGGTCTTTCTGTACTGCGTCGCTCTCGGTCAGGGCAAAGGTCAGCTCGTCGAGGGGAGCATCATTGGCAGTATATTCGCCGGCGTGCTCTTCTTGCCCGGCATTTCCATGTGTTTTGGCGCCATCAAGCGCAAGACACAGCGCTTTAACGCCAAGTCAGCCGGCGTCACGTCGACCATGCTCCTATTCGCCGCAGTCGGCGCCTTCAGCCCAACTCTCTTTTACCAGATACATGGCACCCATCAGCTCAACTGTCTCGAATGTGAGGACTGGAACCCGGGCGGGCCCGACGACCCGAGACGAACTCACGACTGTCGCCGCTGCTACTTTTCCCAACTACCGGCGCTGGACAACCGGTTTTATCTGGAGGCTGTTCGGCCTTACTGCTACCTCGCCGCCGCCATGCTCTTCTTATCGTACCTGATCGGTCTCTGGTTCACTCTACGGACGCACGCGGCCGTCATCTGGAACGCAGAGGTGGAGGAAAAGAGACACGAGGAGCACTTGCAGGCGTCTGTGCTTAAGAGCGCGCAGCCGCCGGCGGCGGGTGAGACGACGGGCACTGACATCCGCGATTCGCAGCTGTACAAGCGCATACTGGGACAGTCGCTGAGGCAAGCCGGGCTGCAGCCGGGGCCGGACGAGATGCACCGATGGGCATCGACAGCATCTCAGGAATCTCCGCAAGCACCGGCGCCGCCAGCGAACGGCTCGGCTTCGACTCCGCATGTGGTGCCTCCTCGGAGCCACGAGTCTGCGGCCCGGCCAGCGGTGCACGTTCCGGGCCTCAGCGCGGCGGAGAACACTGCGCTGGCGCGCGAGGTGGCGGAAATCGCGGCCACTGCGGCGACGATTGCATCGCGCGAAAGGTTTGCGCGCAAAATGTCGGCGGCGCCCAGCGGCGGATCGACGGTGGGCTCGCGCAGCCACGTGCCTGTGCCCAGGGCCGGAGTCGTGCACGAAGGTGGGCCGGAAGAGTCGGCACCGCCGGCGGCAGAAACGGCGACCGCTCAAGGCGGAGGCCACGGCGGGCATGATGCGCCCAACTGGGGCCGGACCAAGAGTTCAGTCATCCTTCTCGGGGCCACGGTACTGTACGCGATCATTGCCGAGATTCTGGTAGACACCGTGGACGTGGTGTTGGAAAGCTTTTCGATCGATCAGAAGTTCCTCGGCATCACGCTCTTTGCCCTGGTGCCCAACACGACGGAGTTTCTGGTAAGTGGTGCACGAGAAGGCAGTTTTGGCGACGATCACGAGCTAACGTCTCTGTCAGAACGCCATCTCGTTCGCCATGAACGGCAACATTGCTCTCTCAATGGAGATTGGCTCGGCCTACGCGCTCCAGGTGTGCCTGCTGCAGATCCCCTGTCTGGTGCTGTTTTCGGCACTGTATCCAAACACGGGACAGGGCGAGGACGCGAGCATGTACACGTTTTCGCTCCTGTTCCCGCAGTGGGACATGGTCACGGTCATCCTCTGCGTCTTCCTACTGAGCAACGTATACGGGGAGGGGAAGAGCAACTACTTCAAGGGCAGTATCCTACTCCTGACGTACCTGGTCGTCATTACAGGCTACTTCTTCAGCGGCTATACGACGGACGTGATGGGCTCGGCTCGAATGGATGTCATGGGATCCGACGGACGTTGGCAGAAGTTCAAGACGGTGGGCGGGTTTGGAAGGGGAGAGGCCTTTGCGGCGTGAGCTGAGTTGAGTTGATTGGAGGGGACGCCTTTCTTTTGTTGTTTGCCGCTGACATGGTTTTCTTTTTGTCTGTCTTGTTTCGTTTTTGCTCTTCCTCATCCTTGACCAGGCCTATTGTCTTTTTTGAGATACCTCTTTCTGCAGATACCAAGGGGCGGGCATGCCATACTTTCTTTCCATCCATCCGTTCGTCCATCCGTTTGTCCATACCGACCAATTTAGGTACGGATGCACACCTACTACATACCTATCTATATACATACACCTCTATATACATACATACAGTACCGTCCTTGCATGCAAGCGAGGAAGAAGAAAAGAAAATGGGACAACGAGGCGTGTGTCGCTCGGTGGAGCGTGCTGTGAGATGGGGTTACCTGTTTTGGCCGTGGTGGAGGAGCTCATTGGCGGTCGGGTGCTGAGGTGCCACTGGGGTATAAGCAAGGGGTTAATGAAGAAGATTGATGAGAAGCCGGGCGGGACAAGCAAGGCGAGGAGGAGAGACGCTGTGAGATGGGGAATGGTTTAGGGATAGTTATTGAAGTGTTTGTCGGGTGCAGTTGGACTGTGAGGGTTGTCCGACGTTGTTGATGGCTATGGCTTGCACTGCGTAGAGAGAGGGGGGGGGGATAAGGGCGATATGAGGGGGGGGAGGCTTGCTATATTGGATTCAAGGAGGAGAGGTTGATGGATGAGCTTCCTGGGTTTACATAGAGGAAGGCATCCGTATGCAGATACATATGATATGTGTGGACGTTGCATAAAGGTACCTAGTAGGTGCCTGCAGCGCATATATGGAGTATGTATGTATGTACGTGAACTCGGTAAAAGATAAGAGACACACACACACCCGCGTGTCTAAACCGCAACTGAGTGAATAGGTGCCGACCTGTATGGATAAAGGCTTGCGAGATCCGAGAGAGATCCGATAGGAGCGGGGTTTCCCACTTCGACACAGCGGCTTGTGAAGATGAGGCTGGTGCTACTAAGTAGCAGTCAGTAGAAGTAGCAGCAGGGGAACAACTCTGTACCTATCCTTTACCTACTGCCTCAGGCTCTACCTGTGTGTTAGTAGGTAGGCACATATGTATGCTAGAGGAGAGGGGTGCTAGAGAGGAGTTGCTAGGGGCGGTGTTAGACATTCACCCCTTCAGCGCCTTCTTCGCTCGCAGCTGCCAAGCTGTGGGGGCTTTTTATGTACAGAGATGTACAGTGGGTTGGACGCGCTATTCAAGCACTGCGGCAGCGCCCCGGGTTTTTGTTCACAGCGGACTCTGATTGCCTGGCCGGGGCTTGCTTACGGGCTACTGCAGGCTACTACAGGCCACTACAGGCCACTTCAGGCCACTACTACCTTCTAGTACGGTGGCTGTACGGAGTACTGCGGGCCAGAGAGGTCACCGGCTTCCCAGTCGGTCAGGCGCTTTCTCCCCTCTGCATGCTCCGTACAGTGAGTGGCTGGCTGTACCTAGGTATTCTGGGAAGCTTCATTCCCTCTCACCTCCTTCTTCCCTCACCATCATCATCGTCATCATCATCGCCATCTTCCTCCTCTCCCTTCCCCTACATACTCTTCATCGCCTCGGCGTCTTTCCGAGGGTCACCTCGCTCTTCTATTCGCCTTTTACTCCCCTTTTCATTCTTCTTCGTCTTCTCTCTTCTTCGTCTACCTTTCTGCCTTCTTTCTCTCTTTCCATCTCCATTGTCAGGCATCATTCATCCGACGGCTCTTTCTGCCTTCCTCCATCTCTCTCTCTCTCTCTCTCTCTTCCATTAATCGTCCTCTCTCTCTTGTCAAGCGATTCGATGCCGAAACGGTGATAGCAAGCCCCCAGAACTTACCGTCTTCTTTCCAACTTCCTTCCATCTCGATGGGTGGCAGCCGCCGCGGCCTCGGCCTTTCGTCTTCATGATGCCTTCGTCCACAATCAAGTTCGACGTGCCCGACGGCTGCCGCGCCTTCACCCTATTCCCCAGACTCCCCATAGAGATGCGCCACCGCGTCTGGGAGTGCTTCCTCGCCAGCGAACAGGGCGCCAACTTTGTCAAATTCAATGTTTCTGACGAAGGCCACGAATCGACCTTGAAGCCGGATCGGATTCCTTCCAGTAACGACGCAGACGACACCAACCCACCCGGCGGCTTTTTGACGCAGCACGATAATGCTCCGCGCAACGCCGTCCCCTGTCTCCTTGTCACTCCATACCCCGAACCTAAGGCCGAAGTCTCGAACCACGCTCTTTTGCGCCGTCGACTGGCCATCATGGCCGCCACTTGCAGCGAGTCACGGTCCCTCGTTGCCAGCCTACTCAAGAGATCGGGCGTTTTACGCCTCGAATCCGGCACCGTCGTCTCCATCGACTGCTCTCTTGACCTTCTCGTCCTCGACTATTACCCCCATGACCTGTACAAGGTAGACGACACCCTGGACGTCGACCTTGAATGCCCAAGCCTCAATATGGTTCGCCGCTTGGCAGTCCGCTTCTGTCACTTTTGGAAGCCGCAGACGTCGCTTGAGCGGATGTGCAGCTGCGGCAAGCATCTAGAGATAGACACCGGCAACTACCCGGTTCATCTTTACCAGTTTCTCGCCAGGAGCCTGCCCAACCTGCGCGAGTTTTACTTGATCGACTACTATATCGTCCCCAAGGCGCCTCTTGACCTTGCCGGTGAGTGGCCTGCCTGCCCACGAAATAGTGTCCGGCCATGGCTAACCAACGGCGATAGATACCCGCTCCCGCACCTCGCACGCTTTTCGAGCCCGCGATCGAAACCTTCACGACGTCACCGACTGCGACCCCAGCACCGGCCCCTGGAAGATCGAACCCAAGTCGAGAAAGATCCTCGACTGGCTTCGCGACCGCTTCGTTCGCTACGCCTCCGTGAGTCGGACCAGCCGCCACGAGGCTCCCGAGAAGGTCTACTTCGGCCTTCTGGCCTGTGAGTGGAAGATCATGCGGCCGATACCCAGGGAGGATCAGCTTAGATTTCGGATCCCCTACGGCCGCGGAAGGGTTCCTCTTTCCGCAAGGCATTCCGATGCCCGGACTCTACGCCCAACCATGAGGCACTATTCCACTGGCTCTCCTTCTCATCCTACGAACGGGCAATCGGCTGCAGCGGCGGATAGGGGCCTGAGCGAAGAAGCCGAGAGACCGAGAACACAGGCAGCCTTGGGCCTATCTTCATCGGTGTTTGTGTTTGGTTCGGGCTGCGGAGACGGCTATAAGTTTACATTTTCGCAGCCTGTCGGGCTGTCAGTTTGACGCCGTGGCTCCGATCAAGCGAGATGGCAACGCGGGACCAGTGAAATGGGGCGGGCGTGCGACGGATGAACGCAGCCTGGCACATCGCTCACGACGATAGGTGAAGGAGGCAAAGGAACTTCTACCTAGAGCAGAAGCACGTCGGCAGAAGATGTAGCATCATGACGGTAAATTCATCACTATAGAAAGCGTCACAGGAAATCGCGTATGGTATCCCAAAAGGCGTCAGGATCCTCGCACATGGGCACATGGCCCGTCTCCATGACGACACGCAAAGTAGCGCCGCGCGGTCCCAACTTGGGCGCAAAGCCGGCCATGGCAGTACGCATGGCGCCCTTGGCGTCGACGTCGCCGACGACGAGGAGGGTTGGAACCTCACAGGCCGGAGCATCAGGGTAGAGGTCGTACTCGTAGAGGGCTTCAGATGCAGCCCGGAAGCCGGCCGGGTCGTTGGCCGCCAGCATGGGAACGAGCCAGGGGGTGACGGAGGCGGCGTTTCGCGGGTGGACCCAGCGGTCGACCGTCTGCTCGGCGAGAGCTTCTAGGGGGACCTGGGCGCGGTCACGCCAGGCCTGGGCGTTGGCCGGCGTCGAGACGGCGTTGAAATCGCATCCGATGAGGCGCGAGACTCGGTCCGGGTGAAGCTGGCTAAAGCGGAGGGCGGTGGCGCCGCCGATGGAGACGCCGATAAGGGCGTGGAGGCGGCGAATTCGCAGGGCGGATAGGAGGGCGTCGAGATCTGAGGCTAGGAGGTCGATGGTTATACCTCCGTCCGCCGAAGACTTTGGCGGCAGTTGATGCCGGCCTCGTGTGTCGTATCGGAGGATGGCGAGGTCGGGTCGGTGACGGAGGAGGATCTGGACGAAGGGATCCCACATCTCCAGCGAGGTCAGGAGGGAGTTGCTCATCGCCACGACCGGCGCGTCTGGAGCGGCGTTTCCCTCCAGACGGTAAGTGATGGTGGTGACGCCATCTTCGGCGGTGACGTAGGAGCTTATCACGGGCTGATCTCCCGGCGTCGTCGTCGTCGTCGTCGTCGTCGTCCCTTCTACCGAAAACGGTTCTGGCCTCGGCTTGGCGGCGAGAGGGGCGAGGTCTCGAGGGGCAGGCCCGAAGACGTAGATGAGAGACCAGAGGCGCTGGTCGCTGATGGATTCATCGGATGGTAAGGGATCATGATGGGTGGAAAAGTCGTGAAGCGCGAGCACAGAGCTGTCGTCTTCACTATCTTTTCTAAAGACGCGGGATCGTAACCAGCCTCGAACTTGGGAGACGGACTTTAGGCGCGATTCGAGAGCCGAGGATGAGACCGTCTCTTGAACTGCGACTGCGCCTTCGACGATGTCTTTCTCATGTTGGAAATGAGGCGCTTCACTGGTCGAGACGAGGAGTAGAAGCTGTCTATCGACGTTTACATCTGCAATCACCCTGGCTTCCCTCGCCGACCTGTTCGTCCGGAGAGACGTGTAAGTCGGATCGGAGAAGAGGTTGGCCGCATCTTTCACGTCGTAGATTGCGAGATAGGGAGGTCTAAGACCGTCGGCTGCCTTGTAGCGCAGGCCGTGGGGGAAATGGGGGAGGCGGAGACGATTGGGTCCGTGTTCGTTGTTGTACCAGTCTGTGAAGTGGGAGTCGGGGAGGTTGGCTGATGGTTCGGTCGTTACGTGGAGGAGGCCTGACATTGTGACGGTGATGGATTTTGGTTGATGATGGTTGATGATGATGCTGGTTCTTGGATGAGGGTGAGAGTTGTGGTTGAGTGTGAGAGCTTGATGAGAGGAGGAAGGTTGGCGAATGGGGTGACGGTTAGCCTGGGCGAAACCGGGTAGGGGTTGTGTGTTTCATGGGTGTCGCGTGTTGATGAAGCGAGTTGACTCTTTACTTGTGAGGCCTGGCTTTGTCAAGTAGAGATGCCTTTAATCTCGTTGCTATCTGGAAACCTGGTGTTGAGTTGATTTGCGGATGGTTTCTTAGACAGACTGCTTCTGCTCCGTATATACATATGTACGCTGGGCTGTAAGCAGGCTCTAGGGTAGCCCTGTCGATACAACAAGCAACATCATACATACACACTCTGCGGGGGATGGATGAAATTGGTGCAACAGATGAGGGAAAGCCAGGACTCGACAAGGTTGAATTCTCTCCTAGTCGAGCGGGAAAAAGAAAAGGTAAGCCAGATAGCAATCGAGGCATAATATGCATCTTCTATCCCTTTGGGTGTGGTAACGCCACCCTCAGGTCACAGTCTCCACGCTGCTAATTAAGCTTGCAGATACTAATCTCGACCTCGATATCCGGGCCTGCGCAGTGATACGTAAAGTAACGTTATGTAAATAGCAGAACTGGAGGTACTTCCTATATAGCGAGATCTCCTAGCAATCAAGTGTAACTGCTGATTTATAGCGTCCTATTGGCGACGAACCCTGCAAGTGACCTGAGGGTGGCATTACCACACCCAAAGGGATACGGATACGTGTTGCACTGTTCACTATGTATACCCTATCGGGAGGACGTCAAGGCACAAGTAAGCTTATAATTAGCATCCGTAGCTTAGATGAGATTCGAGACTCGATGATGATTATGCCGGGCTTCTTGATCGATCTGCAGCGCTACCGGGGCAGGCGACCTTGGTTGAGCTGCAAGCGCCGCCTCCTTACTCGATGGGTGGACGAACGAGAAAAAAGGAAATAAATGTCGAGCGCACTGACGATGGGGACTCGGCCGATTCGTTACCAGGGCTGTCTAGTTTATCTTTAGCTCATGTGGGTGATGGAAGATAGATTCGTCCGTGGTCTGTTGAAGACAGTTGCTGAGGGTGTATGTATGTATGTTCCCTCCTGAGCATGTTACATGACAATGTCGCTGCATCTGCAGTGACGCCGGCAGCAGGGGGGATGGGATGCCACGATTCGAGTGAGGAAAGCAGATCAGTGAGCCGCAAACGGAATGACAACCAAGGATTGGAGCGAGATGATCTCGATAACTCGAGCGTTACTCCTTACGTCCAAGAACTAAATCGCTGTTGATGACTGGACTTGCCGACTGAATGTGAGATTAAATTCGAGCAGAAGAGCCGTAGAGAGGCTCGTCCAGACAAACCATATCCCTCCAAGCAAAGGGGAGGGAATCCCTGCCAACGTGCAAGTCAGAATTCCGGGAAAGATGAGATATTCCGCTTGCGTTCCCTCCTTGAAAGGTTGATCCCTGCCCGTTGGAAAAAAAGAATGGGTGCACGCCATGTGCTTAAACGAGGGGATTGCAGCTGAATGATCCCGGTCTGGTTCGTTGGCTAAGCAGAAAGCGAGCAGATGACTTTTTCCCTGGCTCCCAAAGCAAGTTTAGAAGTAAAAGAGGGATGATTTGATGAATTGCTTGATTCAAGGGTGTGAAGCATCTAGATTATAAGTGAGAGGCGAAACAGTGGCTGACGAGTATGTATGTGTGCATGTAAGTCATGACTACACTATAATGAATCATAAACTTACCCAGTCACAACTTGAATCCATATAAATACCGATTGTAAACAAGAAAAGAATCGGGGTCTCGTAAGAACAGACACGAGCATCCCCCTTTCACGAGGAACAAAGGTGAAGAACCCGTTTGGCCACTCCCGAACGATGATCACAGGGATACCCCAGTCATCTCTAGACAAGTCTTTTTTTTTTAAACAGATCTCGACTCTTCTTCTAAGGGGTCGCAAGGGAGTGGAGAGAGATCCTGATGGTTGCAGAAAGGGGAGGGTGAGATGTGGCTCTCTCTCCCGTCTTTACACACATCTGTCTTTACACTCCTATCTTTACCCTTATGTCTCTACTCTTCTGTCTTCACCTTCTTGTATTCGTTCAAAACAGGATGGATTACCCTGATGCCCTGATAAGCCATATATATATACATAAACATACATACACGTGAATCTATGGATGTACGACATCTACAACTCGACACATAGATAAACAGATGTCTACATATATGTAGAGCATCTTACAATATCCCAGTCTTTTTCTTGCTCCTTGCTTCTTCTTCTTTCTGCTTCTTCGACTCTGAGATCTCCAACCCGTTACACATCTATGTATGTAATGCAAATACGTATGCGTCGAAAAAGGAGATTAGTATCATGGTCTGCGGCTCGGTGTAACGGAAAGCTGATCAACATTCCTATAATCGGTCAATCGATCGATCGCCCGTGGCGGAGGTTTCGCCGCAGGGATCTGTCGGAAGGGTCACCGGAGGGGCTGCTGGGACTGAGGTCAGATTGAGATATATATGGAGGCCGTTTCCATGTAAACATCGGTATTTTTGTACGGATATGAATGATCAATGTAACATCGAGTTGCTAGGCGGGGGCGGATGGACGGATAACAAGTGACGAGAGGACAAGGGGGGAGTCGTGAAGAGTTGGCTTTGTTATGACTCTTCCGATTGCCAGTAGAGCCGACAAGCAAATCATCGATCATGGGTGTTATCCACGTACATATATGTATGTACTCGCCGCAAACGTTTCTTGACAGTCGATCAACCTGGAGATGGGGAAGGGTGGGGGAGGGCCATGCCTCCGCCATGTGACGAGGCAGCTTCCGGACAAGTGGGCCGAGGACTCTGATGAAGAGCTGGGGTACGGATACAGACTACAGTAGATCTACAGTAGAACTGAAGATGGTCTTGTGGCGGTGACAGCCATCTTGTATGTAGTGGTAAAGAAGGAGAAGAAGAAGAGGAAGCAGAAGCAGAAGTAGAATGCCATGGTCTAAGTGTGAATAAAGGGTTGCTTTCTATACTTAAACATAAATAGATCAGACATCAGAGTGTTAATCCCAGCTCACTCTGATCTCCCTTTCGTCTCGTATCTGTTACCCGCAAAGCAGTCGCTTTCACTCTCTCTGTGGAGATGATGTTTCTATTCTACCTACCTAGGAACGTACGCAAGCGGCAAATATGACGACTCGTACGGTAACAAACAGGGATATGGCATATCAGGAGCTCCTTTCAGGAACCTTGAGGAGCCTTTCTTTTTTCTTAAGCACAAGATGTTTCTGTTCTTGTTTTTCAACAAACGGGTTTCCAGAAGATTAAAAGCTTCTCCTTTTCCCGCATCATGTTGAACGTCTCCTTCTCGTCCGTTGTCGCTCCTTCAATCCTACTTACAGGTCTCATGTAAGCCTGTCATGAGATATCTGTCAGGATGCACTTTTCACTTCTCCTCCAATGCCTTCCTGTAGTCGCCGCCGGCCTGTCTGCTCCCGATTGCAGGCGGGAAGTACCGGCGCCGCTTCACAAGTCCGACGACAGGAACAACACCATACCCGGGAAGTATATCGTCAAGTTCAAGCGAGATGCTGATATGTCGATATGTCGTGACCTTTACAACAGTCTCTTGAGCGAGATGGATCACGTATACGAGGGCCTTTTTCGCGGTTTTGCCAGGTCCTTGAATGAGGAGGAGTTGGATGAGATACTCTACCATGTTTGGGTAGGTGAACATGTACATCCATCACCATGGCATCAAGTTGCTGATATCCTTTTATGGCTTGCAGGTGGATTATGTCGCTGAAGATGGACTCGCCACCGCGTCTGGCTTTGTCGAACAGTCAACATACGATTGGGGCCTCATCCGCTTGTCTCACAACACAACGGATCCCTTCCGTCCTGACGTGTCTGAAGAGTGGAAACTCTACCATGCCCATGAGGCGGATTCCTACGACCCTAGCAACGGTCCGCGTAAAGGGACTTACATCTACGACGACAGTGCCGGCGAAGGGACCTGCGTCTACGTCATCGACAGCGGCATCGACGACACTCACCCTGTAGGAGCGCTTCACACTGTTGTCAAGACACTGTCGGCGTTGCTGATTTCTCTCTAGGATTTCCAAGGCCGAGCGAAGCAGATCAAGTCTTTCGTTCCAGGACAAGAGAAAGATGGGCATGGCCACGGGACACACGTAGCCGGCATCATCGGCAGCGAAACGTTCGGAGTGGCCAAGAAGACAAGATTGTACGGCGTCAAGATTCTCGAGGACAAAAATACTACGTTCGTAGCAAGTAGTGCCATCGCCGCTTTCGACTTCGTGGCAAAGGATCGACATAATCGCGATTGCCCCAGGGGCGTCCTTGTCAACTTTTCAGCCGGCTGTGATAACCGGATAGACAAGGCGTTGGACGACGCAGTGGCCGCTTTAGTTGACCAGGGCATCTTCGTCTCCGTCGCCGCGGGGAATATGGGCGTGGACGCGGCTG
This sequence comes from Ophiocordyceps camponoti-saundersi (nom. inval.), assembly GCA_003339415.1. Lineage (NCBI taxonomy): Eukaryota > Fungi > Ascomycota > Sordariomycetes > Hypocreales > Ophiocordycipitaceae > Ophiocordyceps > Ophiocordyceps camponoti-saundersi. Next base: position 61,139 of record PDHQ01000057.1, read on the forward strand.
AGACTTCGCCCGGATCAGACCCGAGCGTCTGTGTCGTCGGCGCCGTCTTCTCGAATAGGAGAATCCACGACCGAGGCGGCAGCTGGAGTTCGAATCATGGCTCACGCGTCGACGTCTTTGCTCCCGGTAAGAGCGTTTCGTTGGCACCGGGGGGCGGCACATGGCTCATGGATGGCACCTCGGTGTCTGCTGCCTTCGTCACCGGCCTCGCTGCCTATCTCGGCTCGCTCGAAGGACTCAAAGGCACGCCGGCTCTGTGTGGCCGAATCCGTGAGCTCTCCAACAAGGGAACCATCAAAGGGCTACCCGAAGGAACGGCCAACAGGGTAGTTTTCAACGGCTCCAAGCCTCCGCCGAAGACGCCGTCGAGACATGATTGTATTTACTTCTCCTACAAAGACTTGATTAACTGTTGGCTGATCATTTCTGTTTACAGCTGTTCTTGAAGACGCCGTCTTTGTATGCGAAAATGACAACTTCGGTCAGCCTTGTGCCTGGGTCAAGGCCCCTCCACAGCAGTGTGGTGAGTCCAAGTCGAAGCAGAGCCCTCAGTTCTTCCCCCCCCTTCTTTCCATCTAACTGAAACGTATTCTCAAGTTCCTCTGCCCGACGAATTCTTAAACAAGGTGTCCTCCCTTGAGCCGAACTGGTTTGCTGGTACTTGTCGCTTTTACACGTAAGTTGGGCCTCACTCCGTTGTACCCGACCTTGGCACGAGAGAATAGCCCTTGCTGAAAAAAAAAACGAAACCGCAGTGAAGCCGGCTGTCGAGGAGGCTCATTCCAGGTTGCCAACTCTGCTTACTCGGACCAAGGAGTCAATCTTACTAGTCAGGACTCAGGTGGGCTGGAAATCTTCAACAACGGGCTCATGTCTTTCCAATGCGACGGCGAGTTTATTGGTCCATCGGAAGATCCTTACTCGCTCGATCGCTGGCAATGGTCTCCGAGGACGCAGAAGACGATTTGCTCCCGCCTTGACCGACTTGACGTCGACTTCAGAGTGTCTTCCGGTGAAGATGACGGAACGTTGGATACGTTGAGGCTCGAGTTCGTCGGCATGGGAGGAGGAGCGAACATCACTATCAGGGCACCTCCGCCGGGGTTTCAAGGCTGGCAGCCCGTTGACTTGAAAGACGTCTTTGGATCCGAAACGATAGACATTGGTCGTATTAGACAAGTCCGCGTCAATGCTACGCAGAGAACGTGGAAAGGAGCAGACCCCTGGGGCCTCTCAGGTACGTTCTCGAATGCCAGATTGAACGAAGCTTGTGAGGCACTTACACGGATTTTTACGTCTCAGGCATCGGCCTCAGAGGACAGTGTGAAGAGTCAAAAGTACTCGTCAACAATCACCGCTTCACCTCCATAAACCAGCGAGTTTCTCGCGAACACGCCGTCACAAGGTATTGGTGGAACAAATACACTGCATGGGAGGGCTACACGGGACCCGAGGATTGGGCTCCCAACACGCCCTGCAGTCACTTTCACCCGCTGGAAGTCTATCTCGAGATCGCCAACGAAGACTCGGCCGAAGCTGATAACGAAATCTACAGCGGATCGCTGTATCTCACCCTGGGGAAGAACCGGACCCTCATTGCCCAACGTCCGTCACTGGGCAAGACTTACAACGTCACGATACTGAAGCCGGGTTCTTCTACGCCGAGACCTATGCCTGTCGCCTTGAAAGACGTGGATTATGTCGGCTTCGAAAGCGTCGGCGGTAACGGCCGAGTGAAACTCGCGAGTGAGTAGAATGTGCATAGAGGTTCCCGTCCTGGCATCGTCTGACGCAGAACTGTTCTAGGAACTTATCTTGTAGGGCGGTGCGCCGGCACGGATAAGGAATTCCGCGTTGAGCGTGAGATTGGTGAATGGATTGGAGATGAGGGCACATGGGGGTTTCAACTGAGTGCTGCTGATTGGGGGGAAGCTCGGTGATGTTGCATCGCCGGCCTGATGGAGAAGCTGCTACTGTGCAAACATCGTACTTACATACATGCATACTATATATTGTACATGATCTGTGAAACAGTTATTCCAATGTTAATTCCAACATTATTTGTATATAGCAAGAACTATGCTGTCTGTGGAAGCCATCGTGCTGCACTCATGTGCCCCTACGCGTGTTAGTCGTCGCCCCTTCGGATTCTCGTTAACCTCAGAGGGGGCCAGCCGCCCGTATAGAAGATTACTACCAAGGTATACTCCGGACGGATACTTTGAGTCTTACCCTATTCTCAGCGCTTATATACCACTCTATCTATGCACAAGTCGACAGTCTTCAACCGACGATAAAATGTTCAACTCTGGGACGCACCGTATGCACAAACAACCGTCGTCGAGAAGCACGTGCCTATAATAAACTTTCACTGTGTTCCTCGCCCAAATCATCCCCAGTTCATACAGTGCCGTTTCATGGTAGCATCACTATCCGTCGTATCAGTTGATACACCCTAACGACAGAACGCCGTCACCCACGAAACTCTCGTCCTAAAAATCCTCCTGTGGCTGCGGCGGCGTCGATTTTTCCCTTTCCTTCGTCACCAATGAGCATCAACTGATGCAGCAAACAAGCAGATATGCTGCCTCCCAGCCAATGAAGACGAGGGGAGGCCCCAGAGATACGGGCACCAATCCCAGTCTGCTGCTGTGAACCCAGCACGGCCCGAGCGTCGTCGTCGTCGTTGTCCCATCGAACCAAATCGAATCAGAAAATCCTTTCGCAAGCTCAATATCGTCCAACACACTTCCATATCCGACGATAACGACAACGACGACGACCACGGAAGACGACGTCAGCAATGGAGGTCTTCATGCGGAGTGTGCCCCCGCAACTTGGCGAAGATGGCCTCAAGAATGTGCTGACGCCGTTCATGGATCGGCTCAACATCGTCGACTGGACCTGCGAAAAGCGAAGGTACAAAGCCAATAGCTGCGTCACCTTTCTCAACCCCAACGACGGCGCAAAATTTCTTGAGGTTCATGGGAAAACTCCTGCACTGCCCTCCGTCTTCCGATCGATTAATCCACAGTCTCTGCTTTCGCCTCAATGCCCACTTGGCTCTCAGCCGGGTTTGCCTCCCAAGCCTCCTCGCAAGCGCGACATCCCCCGTCTTTATCTGCTCGACAGATATGTCTTTGTCGAGATGAGCAAAAAGCCCGTCAATAAGCAAACACTTGGCTACCTTGAGAAAGAACGTCTGGCCAGGATTAACAGGCCAGCCGCCAAGGATCCCCTGCCCTCGGCCATCACTCGCACCGTCCTTGAAGTGGCCTGCGGCAAGATCGTTTACTCTGGCTATGAAAAGGATGAACCAACCTTTGCCTTCCAGTCTGGGATCAGCATGAGAGGACATGCGCTCTTCGGCCGCCGCTGCTTTACCACCACCTTCGGAGAGGAGTCGAGGATAGACATCCCCAACGACATCATTAACATGGCCACTGTAGGCCAAAACGCCTTTACTCTCGTTCTGACAGGATCCCCACGTTTCTTCACCACAACCAAGGCCGACCTCTTCGAGAGCATGCGAGATAAATGGACGCGGGTTGCTTCCCTCCCCTCCTGGCCTAACCACGCCAAGTATGCGCCGCACTGCCTGGTCTACCGATTCTCCGTGGCGCCGGCTAGTGACGATCACGAAACGATCAAGGCCCTGAAGTCGCGGCAGTTTTTCCCAATGACCCAATCAGGACTCACCGTCGACCGCCATCCTGCACCATTTGACGATTACTCCACCTGCATCCAAGCTTTCGAAGCCAGACTGCAAAGCGTCAAGGTTGCCAGGGTCGTGCCCTTCCCCATCCTCTTCTTGGTCGAAACTATAGTGTGGAACAACTATCTTCACCCTGCAACCGCCCTGCGGATGCTCGAGCTAATTAGGCGCGCTGGAGAGCAGCTCCCACGCGGGCTCAAGGACCCATTACCCTTGTCGGCCGAGACTTTGAAGCAGGTGATACAGAAAATTCCCTACCCTGGCCCGGACACCAAACCAGCCGCACTCGATCCCGAGTACCTCATGAAACAGGCCATCGATCTAGAGGCTGAGAAGCGCAGCAAAGAGCCTCTTAGAACGAGCGTCTACGGTCCAAGCATCCCCGAAAAGCAAGCCTGGGTTTTCAAGGCCGTCGTGACGCCCACTACCATCACACTGCAAGGCCCTGAAACGGAGAGTAAGAACAGGGTGCTGCGCCTATTCCCCGACCATGGCGATTACTTTCTGCGGGTGTCGTTCATGGACGAAAACGGCCAGGACCTCACTTACAGCCCCAATGTTTCCAATGAAGCCGTTTACGAGCGCTATCGACGAATTCTCAAAGAAGGCATCCCCATTGCCGGCCGTCGGTACTTCTTCCTCGGCTTCTCGCACTCGTCGCTTCGCTCTCACTCGACGTGGTTCATGGCGTCGTTTCTGGACGAAAATATGCAACGCCAGGATTATGACTCCGTCCTCAAGAAGCTGGGTGACTTCAGCGAGATCCGCATCGCGGCAAAGTGCGCAGCCAGGATCGGACAGGCCTTTTCGGAAACGCCCTACGCTGTCGACTTGGTCAAGACGGACATCTTGAGTCGCCCAATCCCCGACGTCAAGACGGCCGACGGCTCCCGCGTCTTCAGCGACGGTGTCGGTACCATCTCGCGAGAGGCCATGGAAGAGCTGTGGAAGGCGCTGCCCCAGCGCTCCGCCGCCCCGACGTGCTTCCAGATTCGTTGGGGCGGCGTCAAGGGCATGCTGGCCCTCGATTCACAGCTTCGCGGAAAGCTCATCTGTTCACGCAAGTCGATGGACAAGTTTCCCAGCGACGACAAACGTGAGCTCGGCATTTGCGACGTGGCTGCGAGGCCCTTGCGCCTCTACCTCAACCGTCAGCTTATCAAGATTCTTGAAGACATGCGGACCAACGAACGGTGGTTCAAGTCTCTGCAGGAAAGGGCTCTTCGCGTCCTGCGCGGCGTCACGGCGACGGCGGCCAACACGAGCACCTTCCTGCGCTACCAGAGCGTGGGAAGACCGCTGGGGCTGTCGTCGTTCATCAGCCGCCTCGACGCGATGAAAATTGACTACCGCCGCGACGATTTCCTGCGCTCTGTCGTCGAGCACGTCGTCCTCCGCGAGCTGCGGCTGCTCAAGCACAAGGCTCGTATTCCCGTCGACCAGGGCGTCGCCCTCTATGGTATCATGGATGAAACGGGCTGGCTGGGCGAGAAGGAGGTCTACATCACCTTTGACAAGACGTACGCCCGACGCGGCTGGCGCATCAAGACGTCTCCCACTGACGGGCCGGTCATTGTAACTCGCAGCCCGGCCCTCCATCCAGGGGATATCCAGGTGGTCAAAATGCGGACGCCGCCGCCGGGACATCCACTCCTCGATCTAGAGAACTGTATCGTCTTCAGCCAAAAGGGCACGCGCGATCTCCCCAGTCAGCTGTCCGGAGGTGACTTGGATGGCGACTTGTACCAGGTGAGAAGCACATGGCTATCGTCCCTCGAAGCTGTGAACTCACTGACAGAACTGGCAGATCATATGGGATCGGGAGGCGATGCCGATAAAACAGCATATGCCGGCTGATTATCCTCGTGTCGAACCGGTCGAACTTGGTAGGCCGGTCAAGCCTGACGACATAGCCAACTTCTTTATCGACTTCATGCGGACCGACATTTTGGGTCTCATAGCGATACGTCATCAAATCCTCGCCGACACGTGCGATGACGGGACGGAAGATCCCGCGTGCATTACGCTAGCTGAGATGCACTCGACGGCCGTCGACTTTTCCAAGACGGGCATCCCCGTAGACCCGCAAAAGCTGCCCCAGGCGTCACGAATACGTCCAGACTTGTGAGTTGGGATTATCCATCGGCGTTGTTGAAGGGATACTGACCTGTATTAGCCTGGCGCCAGCTCCGCCAGTTAAGATGTATGATCTCGGCCAGATCCTTCATATCGAAGATGAAGAAGATGACCGGGATGACGGCGGCGGCGGCATGGGGACGACAAGGTACAAGTACTACATGTCGAAGAAGATTCTTGGCCAACTCTACCGCGGGGTGGACGAGACAAAGATCTGGAATGAAGACATCCACAGGACGGTCAACAAGAGAGGACCGTCCGTTTGGGACTTGCTGATGACGCGCGTTGAGAAGGATATCGAGGCGTGCGGAGTTCATCTCGATTATGAGTCGCACGCGAAACAAGCGCGGGAGATACGTTTCCTGTATGAAAACTCAATGGACAACCTTATGTCGCAGTTTTCATGTGACGCCAGGGGCCGCCTCAGCGAGGTAGAAGTCTTTTGCGGCTCACTGCTTAACAAGAGGGGCTCGCAGACGCGGAGGCAGCGCGATCTTTCGATCAAGCTTTTGGAGGAGACGGACAGGGTCACACGCTGGATCGTGAGCCTCATGCGTCATCGTGATAGGGCGAGTCCGAACAGATGCGACTACGACGGCGACGACGACTACGATGACGATGACGATGAAGAAGGTGGAGTCAACCTGTACGATTCAAAAGACGTGGCCGAGACGAACGGCGACAAAGGAACGGCTGGTGAGGTTATCGAGGACTCGTCCAAGAGAGAGAAGGCGGTGCAGCTGTGCTGGGCGTGTTTGGTGGTGGGCTGCGTTACGGAGGGCGGGACGCCTCACCGGGGCAACGGCGACATGAAGAGCTTCCGGGTAGTCGCGGCGGCCTGTCTGCTAAGGGAGCTGAAGCTGCTACAGGGCCAGGCTCAGGACACGACGGGTGGGGGAGGATACGTGGGCGTTTCGGGCACCAGTCGACTCGCGGGACTGGCGATGAGGCCCAAGCAGGTGTGAAAGGGGAGAAGAGAGAAAACCCCCGACGATTCCGGAGAGCCGCGAGACCGGACTCGGAGAAGGGAGATGAACCGTCTAAGACGCGTGGTCGGAAGCGGGGGAAAGGGTTTTTTTTTTCACCCTATTCTTTTTTCGACCTAACCGGGATCAGCGTTGGCTTCTACTGACATGTCTACATCTAGCTGTCTGGCTTGCTGAGTAGCTAGGTAAGTAGGTTGGTTATAAATGGTGTTTTGCAAAGGGCGAGGGTAGTGCTACGCGAATGAAGTTGATGGGTGATGTAAACTGAACGTCGGAGGCACAATTAATTATCATGTCATTGCAAGCATTGACTGCAGGAACAGAAAAACATATCCATCCCGACGTGCTCAGTACAAATGCCAACGAGAGGGGGGGGGGGGGGGGGGGGGGGGAGGACCCGTTAACGAAAAAAAAAAACAACAACACGGCAAACAGGGGCAGGCGAAAGCGAGCGAGAAAGGGACAAGGGGACAGAGTAGAGCGAGTGTAGTTGTTTTTGTTTTCGGATCCCTATAAGAAAAAAAAAACAGAGACATGGCAAACCGGAGCCGCCTCCCGCGTGCGAACCGGTCAGCATTCACCGGCTTCGGGATCCCGGATGCGATTATGCATTGAACGGCAACACGACGAGAGCGGAGAAGAATGCACAACGGTAATGGATTCAGGGGCAAGTAAGAAGAGGACAAACCCGTGTCTTATTTTCTCTCTCTTCATTCCTCCTCTTATTCTTCGTCTTTGATGCCTGTCTCAAATGTTCGTCGACTTTGTTCTGTGTCTCGCTTGCTCCCGTACTGGCCGAGTTGGCTGGTTGATTTCGAGAGGTGAACCATGACGAGAGCGGCGGAGAGTGAGTTGGCTACCTTTTTAGTTTGGTTTACTAGGCTGGCTTTTCCTCACTCTCTGCTCTTTTGCTGGTCCTTTCTCTCTTTCTTCTCCATCTACTCTCTACTCTTTTCTCCTGAGCTGTCATACTGCAGAAAACTTCTTTCTCCTCTTATTCCTCTCTACTCATTCACTTACACTTCCAGGCCAGGGAAAAGAAGAAGCTCTCTCTCTCTCTCTCTCTTCATCAACTCGTTCACTTACACCACTAAACTGCGGGATCAAAAAAAGCAAAGCTTCGCTGTCATCTATAACCTAGCTTCTTAGTGCCCCTTTCTCACCCTCTACAGGAGGCTAAAGCAGACCCGACTAGCTCTTTGGTCTGGGCGAGATGGAGGACGGCGCCATGGCGGATCGGAACAAGGCGCCGGCGCCGTCTCGTTCGCTAGATACTATCCTTCCGAGAACAGGAACACCGGGAAGGTTGAGGACGAATGATCTAGGTAAACTCATATGCTCCCTTCCATCCCCTTTCTCTCTTCTCACTTCCTCTTCCCTCCTTTTCTTCACATTTATTTTCTCATGTTTTAAACTCGTTTTTCTCGACTTTCTTTTCTTCAACCCCTTTACCTTCGTTCTTCTCTTGTCTAACCTCGGAAACCAACTCAAGAAACAGGACGAGGCCTCACCAACACAATGTCGGACAAGATCCATCCCCCTACGACGCCCCGGCCCGACGGGGAAGAAGGTCGGATGGAGGCTCTTCACAACCTGCGGACCGCCACGAGCGTCTCCATGAGCCCCGAGCTGTTTGAGAAGCTGTACCTGACGCCTTACAATAAAAAGGGGGGGAATTTGCGTCGTACTTTTGGCAATGGGTCGCCTCTGTGAGTTTATTTCTTTGTTGCCCTCCCTCGCTTCTTGGGTTTCTTTTGCTGATGATTTGGGTTTTTCTGGATAGTGGTCTTGCTGGCTTCATCATCTGTCTCAGTCCCCTATCCGCCGACCTCATGGGCTGGAGAGGCGCAGGCGGTCACGGAAACGCCTCACTGTAAGCCTCCTTTTGCTTTCCCCCCGTTCTGGACCTCCACTCGCTCCTCCTGTCCTTGTTTCTGTCGTTGCCCGTTCAATGGCTCAAGTTCCTTTACAGCGGCTCTTTCTGGTTCCAAGGCGGCGTCCTCATGATCATCGGCTGTATCCTCGAATGGGTTCTCGGCAACACTTTCCCGGCCGTAACGTTTGGTGTCTACGGGACTTTCTGGTGGGGTTTTGCCGCTACTCAGACGCCGGCTTTTGCTATCGGTTCTGCGTATGCGCCTGGAAAGTCGCCGCTTGAAGGGATGGAAACGCGCGGATTTCAGGCTAGCAATGGTATGGACTCTTCGAACCCCCCCTATTCTATTACCCTTTCTTCAGTGAGAGGGAAGAAAAAGAATGAGTCTGAGTTCATGGAGCTGACGAGGTGATGTATAGCTTGGTGGCTGCTTTTCATGGCTATCATGAGCTTGCTCTTCTTCGTCTGCTCTCTTCGGACCAACGTCTTTCTTGCCACGCTGTTCTTCTGCCTCGTTCTTCAGTTTACCTTGCAGACGGGTGCGTCTCTTGCTCTGGCCAACGACTTGGAGACGAACAAGGCTGTCGCCAAAAACCTAGTTGTTGTACGCAGCATCCCCCCTCTCTAACCCCTATTTATGTCTATCCATTGTTTCGATACGGTTCTCACAAAGTCTTTCCAGTCAGCCGGAGCGTTTTCGTTCATCGCCTCACTCGCTGGATGGTACCTCCTCACGGCCGAGCTACTCGCTGCCGTCGATTTCCCCTACCAGCTCAACGTCGGTCACCTGAGCGGCGTCGTCAAGGGCAAGTCGCAGATGAGGACGGGGAAGGAGGAGTGAGCCTCTTTGGCGCTGTGAAAAAGGGGGAGGGGGCGGTTTTGGAAGGAGTATGATGAGAGTAAGAAGATGAGTATCGGGGGGAGGAAGAAAAGGGAGGGGGGCATGGTTCGTGTACGACTATGTACTGGCCGCTGTCCGCTGATGAGGGCAGGCCTGTCTGTCCCCCCTTTTCACGGGAGGTTATCCGCGTCTGATCAAGAGAGAAGTCGACGGACAAAACATTCTATAAGCCTTCATTATATTCGGGTTTCTCTTCTGGTGTTGTTCTTGGTTATAGCCTATCATCTGAGCTTGAGACCGCCTATAGAATAGGTAGGTATCAAGGCATTGAAAAACTTGTACATCATCATCAACGTTAGGCAAGACCTCATGCGGACAACCTCGTATGTTTCATTAGCTATACTCTAAAGTGTCCGTGTGTCTATATTTAAACATTACATGGCGGGAGCAGAAGATGGTATCGTTTTCTCGTTAGGTAGTTAGTTGGTTAGTTGGTTAGTTAGTTAGTTACCTAGTTGGTTAGTTACCGAGTTAGCCACTCAGGTCGAGTTCAGAACTCCCAGTCCTCCCGAATCATCTTAGCCCCGTGCTCGCCCAGCATGTAAACGGGGCCGGCGATGTTGACGTCCGGGATGGTAGGCATGATGCTACTATCGCAGACCCTGAGACCCTTTACGCCGTAGACGCGCATGCGGGCATCTACGACGCCGCCGTCCTCGAGGGGAAGCATGCGGTTCGTGCCGGTCGCGTGCCAGTTGGGGACGGTCATGGCCTTGACGTAGGAGAAGATGGCCTCGTCGTCGTCCGACTTTACCGTCGGGCCGGGAGACACCTCTCCGTGGTCGGGCCCGACGAGGAAGTCTGAGAAGGCTGGGTGGGAGAGGATCTTGCGGGCGTCGCGGAAGCCGTTGAGGGCGACGATACGGTCGGCTGGGTGGGCCAAGTACTTGAAGATGACGGTCAGCAGCTTTGTTTGATATACAAGCAGCGTCTCTCTCTCTCTCTCTCTTTTTCTTCTTCGTAACTCACGTTGGGGTTGATGATGGGTCCGTCAAACATGGAGTCAGACTGAAGGGTGACGGACCCTGACGAGAGGGCAACCAGGTTCGAAACGGAGATGGAGATGTACGACCCGTTACTATCCGGCTGAAACGTCGTCGTCGGTCGAATAGGGTAAAAGAAGGCTTCGAAGAGAAACTCTACAGACGAACGGTTCGTCAAGCCTGCTTCGACGACGGCGCCGGCTCCCATCGACTCGAGCTTCTCATCGGACAGGGCCTGAAAGCCGTTGGTCATGCCGCCGGGGGCGGTGAAGGGACCGGTTCCGGAGCGGTAGTACTCTTCTTGGTAGTCCATTACGTTTGTGATGTTGTTGAAGAGTTGATGAACTGAGGCTTCGGGCTTGACGGATGCCATGATGCTGAAGACGGAATGATCCTTCATGCTGGATCGTATAAGCTACGTGGGAAAAGAGAGGGAAGTTTTTCTTGTTTCGTCTTACTTTTGTCCGACGTTTTCATTGATGACGACGGGATCGATGTGCTGGTTCGCGAGGGTGGCGTTTGGTCCGATACCCTGACCTCGTTGTCGTCAGCCAAGCCGTGAGATAATAATCCAGGGGGGTTTAGACCGAACCGAAAGCATCAACAACTGAGGAGACTGAAACGTCCCCAGCGTAAGGATAACCTCCTTGGTAGCCTTGACGACGTACTCCCTCCCAATGCTATGATCGACGAAGATGACGCCATCAGCAACCGCCTCCCTCTTCTCGTCGATCTTCTTCAACGTAACCCGCACAACCGGCGAGTTAGGCTTTACAGTCAGATTCTTCCTCTTAGCCGCCCTCTTATAGTACTCATAAGAAGAGCTCCGTCGATAATCCGCAGTGATGGATCCCGTCCCGAGCTTCACGCCCACGTTGACACCCGCATTCAGCTCCTCCACAAGCGGCACGTCGACGGCCTCGCACGCCTCGATGAAGGCTCCGATAGAGGGCGTGACGTAGCCCTGGTAACCTATCTGGAGGGGTCCATCCCCGTAGGCGGAAGGGTCGTGGCCCTGATACGTCTTGTTCAGCAGGTATTCTCTCGGCGGGTTGAAGTGCGTTCCCCTGATGAAGGAAGGCAAGACGTCGTGCCAGCTCCAGCCTGGGTTTCCGAGTTTGACCCAGTGGTCGTAGACGCTTGCTGAGCCTCGGCCGTAGAAGAGGCCGTTGATGATGCTGCTTCCGCCGAGGCCACGACCACCTGAGGAGGGGGGGAATTTGACGGGTTAGGCTTCGATGAGGGAAAGGGGGGGGGGGGGAAAGTTGAGTTGGGGGGGTTGAGGAAAGGATCGTACGGTGGTAGGATATTTGTCGTCCGTTCATGTATGTCTGCGGCGCGGTGACGAAGTTCCAGTCGAAGAGGTTACCTAGAGAGGATGACAAGTCAGGGGAGGAGAGGGCAAAGAGAGGAGAGAAACTCACCTCGAAGCAGAGACACGGCACCGGGCATCTCATTCAAAGCCACGACATCAGGATGAAGACCAGCTTCCAAGACGAGAACTCTCTGCTCGCTATTCTCCGTCAGTCGATCGGCGAGAACGAGACCGGACGTTCCACCTGTTCAATATTCAGCCCGTAAGCTACCGGGAAGTAAGAAAGCTACGGTATAAGCAGGTGATTTTTTTTTTCTCTCTCACCCCCGACGATGATGAAGTCGTATTCCTCTTTCCATATATAGCTGTTTGCCTTCTTGATACTCTTGGAAGCCTCGGTAGCAAAAGCCGTGTGTGCGACGGCGAGGAGAGCAGCCAAGATGGCGTCGTACCGCATCTTTGTATCGTGGTGAGAAACGACTGTCTTTACTTTGTTCAGCGGATGGACGGAAGAGGATTCTTCTTCTCCTTCTTCTTCTCCTTCTCCTCCTGCTTCTTCTTCTTCTTTCCCCCCCCCCCCCCCCCCCCCCCCCCCCCCCTCCCCCCAACAAAAAAAAAAAAAAAAAAAAAAAAAAACAAAACGACACAACCGACATAACAAATATGAATATACAACACGTGACAC
>PDHQ01000057.1:73745-112478 GCA_003339415.1 Ophiocordyceps camponoti-saundersi (nom. inval.)
TTTTCGTGTGCCGGGGTGCGGGGGTTTTTTTCTTTCTTTTTTTTTTTTTTTTTTTTTTTTTTTTTTTTTTTTTTTCCCCCCCCCCCCCCCCCCCCCCCCAGGCGAAGGAGAGAAAAATGAATTCTTATAATCTCACTTCTTCTCCTTCGATCATCGTTCTCTGTCTTTCGATGAGGGACCTTCCGTCTGTCTTCGATATCGTCCTTTCTCGTATGGCGTTTCTCCCACGTAGGAATGCGGTCAAGACTGAGACTCGAAGAAATAAATCACTCTGCTGTTAAACACGCCAGTTTTCGGAAACTTCCTTTACAACTCTTTCCCCCCATCGATTCCCATCCCAAAGGAAGAAGAACCATATCATATCCTCAAACCTCTCCTTCACGAACAAATCATTAAGCAAGATGCTGCTCTTCACCAAGAAGCACAGACTCAACAGATCTCATCTCCCCTCAAACCTCACTCCTCCTCCCCTTTCCCATGTCTGAGTCCCAACCCAGCCACAACTACAACTGCGATAGAGCGACTCGCCTTTCACGTTGAGGAGAAACCTAGACAACGGACGGATCAAAGCTTGATCGTTCCACCAAGCTGGGATGGAAGACCCGAACAGTGTCGTAGCTTTTTTACGTTTCCTCCTCCCGTTTATTTGCCAACGTCTTCTCGTCACTCCCTTCTATCAAGCTGAGGAGAATCAACCTTGTTCACAGCTACAGACATACATATACTCACCCCATACGTGTAGATCGTATGTGCTAACTGATATAAAGCTTCCTCGGGCAGATGATTGGAAAGCGAAACAACTTCTCACCAAGAACCAATCTCCGCCTCAATTTCTCACTTGATGAAAACTTCAAAGGCCGCCTTCCATCTATCCTATCCCCTAGATGAAGATCCAAAGAGCATCCTTCATCCATCCCCCACAGAGGCAAAGAAAACAACACCATTATACCATCCCATCCCCTCCTCACTATCCCCCCTCAGAGGAAAACCATAACCCATATGGCAAATCTCTTTCCCGCCTTGGACTCTTCGTTATCGACTGGAAAGGGGGAAAAACACTAGATAGGGGGAGAGGATTGAATAAATCGAGGGTATATGAACGAGTAACTCGCTTCCCTCTGGCTTCGTTATGCAGTTTCTGCATATCTAGAGACGGCCACGGCAAAGTGAAATGGTTCCCCCTTTTCTTCATCCAGCTCGTCATTCCCCAATCTCTTCATCTTATCCGTCTTCAACCTTCCCCATCTCTGGCCTAGTCAAAGGAGTAATCTATATACAACCGGCAGTAAAAGTCCCCATCCAGTCACATCAGCAGACAGACGCTTCTCCAGCATCCTCACCCCCTTTCCCCCCCCCCAAACCCCGGAAACCAGATGCAGGCGTGAAACATAGCTGTATCGGAGCATTCTCTTCGATATAGTACAGTGACAAACCCCTACACCACCCTCTCAACTCCCTCAACCCCCAACATGCAACCCCAACTGCAGAAACCAGCCATGTTTCCCCCACAATCGACTCTCGGCAATTTAAAGCCCATGCAGCCACCTGTCTGAGATGACTACTACCTTGATAAAAACCAAAAAAAAAATAAAACCTGCTCGCTCCGGGAGACTGGAAAAGCAGAAAAAAAATGGCGCCTGCAGGGGTCCATATCGGAACGACCTGTCGGTAATGACCAAGCTGGAGGTGACCGTGTGTGACGAAGATGACGTTGATGTTGATGATGGAGACAAAAGGAAAGAAAAGCAAAAGAGCCAGCCATCAATCAATCACTCACTCACTCACTCACACCCCCCCCTCCCCTGAAAAAAAGTAACTACACTCGAGCCTACCCCCCCAACGATTCTCCTCCTCCTCCACTCCCCTCCGGACCCTCCGAAAAGCCCGCAGTTCAGCCACCACGTCTCTCATACCAGCAAGCAGAGGCCCAGGCGGAGGGCTCAGCTCAGACGGCATGACGGCAGCGGCGTAGGCCGTTTGGTAGACGTATGAACCTGGGGCAACGCCGGCTCGGACCTGGCAGGGCGTCACGGGTGCCTTGCCATGGCAGAGACCCTCCTCCAGCACCAGGCGTCGATAGTCACGAAAAGGAGAGCCTGATGGAAAAGAAGAGGCAGAGGCAGAGGCAGATTCAGGAGAAAAAGACGGGAGCCAGATTGATTCGTCCACCTTGTCTCGGTCCATCTCCGACTTGTCCTTCTTGTGATTGCTGTTACCGGAATGGCATGATGGCAGCGGCGACGGCGGGCTGCTAACAGGAAAGAAACTGAACCCCTGCTCCAGACCGTTACATTCCCCGCCATCAGCCACGTCTTGGCAGCAGCCGTCGTCCATCGGGTCGGGTTCAAACTCGAGCGCCAAGTGGCGTAGGCCCTGCAGCTTGGTCGCCGACGACCAAGGCGCATCCTTTATGGCCCGCTCCTGAGAAGCCAGCAGGTCGAGGAAGCGGATGAGGCTGGCCGTCAACGGGCCGGAAGATCGGCGAGGCACGCCAGTAAGCGTCAGCTTCACCAGTCGTGGGTTCATGTCAGGCTCATACGGCTGCGGATAGAGGTCGTGTACCCGGTCTAGGACCGAGGTTTCAGCCAGGTAGAGCCGCGACAGGGGAGACAGCTGCTGGTCGTCGCTTGTTTCAATCGTCGGCACGTGCGTGACGAGGGAGTGGTGTATCCTCAGCGCCCGGAGGTTACACGACAAGACCGGCCGGAACAGGTGAGCGGCTCCGAGGAGACCGTAGAGACGGGGCAGGCCGCCGAGTCCGGGGATGCGTCCGGACGGCAGCAACGGCACCGAGCAGCAGTCAAAGTCCTCCAGCAGGCCGGAAGACAGGCGAAGCAGCCTCTGGAGACCAAGGGAAGACAGTCGGTTGCCGGACAGGTGTAAGTGAGTAATCCCGGGCGGACGCCGGTATCCGTCCTCCGGCTCCGACCCGGCACGATAAACGGCCTCGGCAGAGTCTAGGCGGAGCGGGGCGCGGTGACGGTTGAAACGAGGGAGTCGGCCGGCCTCTTCGCCGGCCTCATCGTAGGTAGGAAGGTCGACGAAATATCTCTCCGGGTGGGAAAACGAGTCGCTCCAGCTAGACTCGGCGATGAAGGCAAAGGGCTCATCCGGCAGCGAAACGGCTTCGCCTTCTACCTGAAAACGGGATACGGACCGCAGAGAAGAAGAAGAAGAAACGGACATGAGCGGCAGAAGGGTATCGACAGCTGCATCGGTGAGCTGGTTATCACTCAAATCGAGGCTCCATAAGCGGGGCGGGAAGCAGGGGGCGAGGGCGGAGAGAGCGGCGTCATTCACCTCTCGTTGACGAAGCTTCAATACTGCGAGGTCAGGCAAAAGCCCAGGCCGAAGTAACGGACGGATGGAGCCCCGAACAGCCGAGGCGTCGAGGAAGACGAGGGTTCGAAAGGAAGGCCTATCCAGGATTCTACTTGGAAGCGGGAATGAACAGCTGGAGATGCTCAAGACGCGTAGGCGCAGGCCAAGACGGCCACCCAACACCACGGCCGGATCCAGATCCTCATGGCCGTCTAGAAGGAGGCAATCAAGGTTGGGGAGAAGGCTCAAGGCGGTGGCGAAGCTGCGTTCCAGAAGCCTTTCTGTGGAAAAGTCGCAGACGAGCTTGGCGAAGGCACGGGCATCGATGATGCGAGCCAGGGCACGGGTGGCGGGCGATGTGCGATGAAGCTTGTTGAAGACGAAGTCGATCCACCAGGAGAGATCTTGGGTGATGTGATCAGCACCCCTGGTTTTTATATAGGTATGTATTGTATCATGAGTAACATTGTTCATTCATTCATTCATTCATTCATCATCTTGACCACCGTCGTCGTCGTCGTCATCACCACCACCACCACCATCATCATCATCACCACTACCATCATCACCACCTACCTTGACCAAAAGAGAGAAGAAAGGACATACGTACGTACCATCAGCAGGGTCCAGCCCAACCTTTCTCACAAAAGTAAGCAAATCCCTCCAAACAGCCGGTGCAAAAACGCGCCAAAAGCGGGAATCGACACGACAAAGCGAAGCGAAATCCTCGACCCGGATATACGGCATCGCCAGAAGTAGCCAATCCGGTCTCGAGACGGCTTCCGTATACGACGGCGGCGGCGGCGGCAGCGACGCCATCGTTTATATTTTCTTCTTCTTCTTCTTCTTCTTCTTCTTCTTTCTACCTGCGTAGCAAAATTGTCAGACGAAGAGTAACAGAGTAGAATTTTAAAAAAAAGAAAAGAAACGGGAGAGAAAAACGAAACGGGAACCGGGTGAGATGGAAGCTGCCGACCTAGATAGGTAAGTAGGCTCCGTATGCATGCATGCATATGTTTCTAGGATAAGTATTTATATTAAGTATTCATATTTGCCACGGCACCTATTCCTATTAGACACGATACTCCTAGATTTAGCGGTACGTACCGAATTACTAAGGCATTTTCCGACCTACCCTACCACGTAACGTGATAGCGGTATAAGGCCTAGGGAGACTTAAATATCGCTCGTAGTCCGTAAGTACCTATCTTTTTATCTACCCGCGCGCACGCTTTACGTTTTCTAGCCGGAAAAAAAATAGTAGAGGTAAGCAGAGGTAGGTATAGAAGGTATAGGTAAGCTTAGTTAGGCATAGAAACGTAAAAGTAGGTAGAGGTAGGCAGAAAAGATAGATACCTATAGATTATAAGTAACTTTAGGCGTCCTACGACTTTATACCGGGCAAAAAAAATTATCTTTATTATTAGGTATATACCGCTAATTTCAGAATATCGTATCTAATAGGAATAGGTGCCGTGGCAAATATAAATACTCTTTATATTTGCCACGGCACCTATTCCTATTAGACACGATATTCCTAAAAAGGGTAGTACGTACCTCGTAACTAAGATATTTTTTCCGCGCTACGCTACGCTATATAATAGTAATATAAAATCCTAGAAAAAAAAAATATTACTCGTAATCCTTAAGTACTTAATTTTCTTAAGCGCGCTTTATATTTAATAGCCGCTATAAATTACGGAAAATAACTATAATAGCTATACGCTAAGTATTAATATATATATACTAAGTATAAGTATATATAAGTACTAATATATATAGGTACCGGTATATATATAGGTATTAATATATATAAGTATTAGTATATATATATAAGTATTAGTATATATAAGTATAAGTATATATAAGTATTAATATATATTTTAGGTATTAATATATATAAGTATTAATATATATAAATACTAGTATATATATATAAGTATATATAAGTATTAATATATACTCTAGGTATTAGTATATATATACCGGGTATAAGTATATATAAATATAAGTATATATAAGTATTAATATATATTTCGGGTATTAGTATATATATATAGGCACGAGTATATATATAAGTACCGGTATATATAGGTACCGGTATATATATAAGCACTGGTATATATAAGTATCGGTATATATATATAAGTACCGGTATATATAGGTATAGGTATATATAAGTATTAGTATATATTTTAAGTATAAGTATATATAAGTATTAGTATATATAAGTACTAGTATATATATAAGCACTAGTATATATAAGTACTAATATATATAGGTATTAATATATACTCCGGGCACTAGTATATATATATAAGTATTAGTATATATAGGTACCGGTATATATAAGTAGCGGTATATATATATAAGTAGCGGTATATATATAAGTATAGGTATATATAAGTACTAGTATATACTCCGGGTATTAGTATATATATATATAAGTACCGGTATATATAAGTAGCGGTATATATATAGGCACTAGTATATATAAGCACTAGTATATATATATAAGTATTAATATATATAAGTACCGGTATATATATATAGGTATTAGTATATATAAGCACCGGTATATATAAGTATTAGTATATATTTTAAGTACCGGTATATATATATAAGTACCGGTATATATAAGTACCGGTATATATATATAGGTATTAGTATATATAGGCACTAGTATATATATATAAGTATTAGTATATATAAGTACTAGTATATATATAAGTACTAGTATATATATATAAGTATTAATATATATAGGCACTAATATATATATAAGCACCGGTATATATATATATAAGTACTAGTATATATAGGTAATAGTATATATATAAGTATAAATATATATAAGTATTAATATATACTCCGAGCACTAGTATATATATATATAAGCACTAGTATATATAGGTACTAATATATATATATAAGTACTAATATATATATATAAGCACTAAGTAGCGTAAGTCGATTTTATAGAAATTATATATAAAAAGTAATTAATTTCTAATATATTCTATAACTAAGCTATGCTTACGAGAGTACGCTTAAATTCGGCTTATAAGACTTATAAGGGGGGGTTATAAATCCCCTTTTTAGCGGGTATATAGCGGCGGGCATAGCGGCGGGAGATAATTATAAGAGATAGCTATAGTAAATATAGTAGCGGGTATAGTAGCGAGAGATAATTATAAGAAATAACTATAATAGGTATATAAGAGTAAGAGATAATTATAAAAGATAGCTATAGCGGGTATACGGGGGCGGGAGATAATTATAGTAAGTATAGCGGCGAGAAATAATTATAGCGAGTATATAAGGGCGGGAGATAATTATAATAAATATAGTAGTAAGAGATAATTATTATAGCAGGTATATAGTAATAAAAGATAATTATAAAAGATAATTATAGTAAGTATATAAAAGTAAGAGATAATTATAAAAAATAATTATAGCGGGAGATAATTATAGCGGGTATAGCGGTAAAAGATAACTATTATAGTAAGTATATAGCGGTAAGAGATAACTATAAAAGATAACTATAGTAAGTATATAAAGGCGGGAGATAATTATAATAAATATAATAATAATAATTATAATAAGTATATAAAGGTAAAAGATAATTATAGCGGGCATAGTAATAATAATTATAATAAATATATAGTAGCGAGAAATAATTATAAGAGATAATTATAATAGGTATATAAGGGCGGGAAATAACTATAAGAGATAATTACGGTAAGTATAGTAACGAGAAATAATTACTATAGTAAGTATATAGCGGCGAGAGATAATTATAAAAGATAACTATAGCGAGTATATAAGGGCGGGAAATAATTATAGCAGGCATATAATAGTAAAAGATAATTATAAGAGATAATTATAGCGGGTATATAAGGGCGGGAGATAACTATAGCGAGTATAGTAATAGTAATTATAATAAGTATATAGCGGCGAGAGATAATTATAAAAAATAATTATAATAGGTATATAGGGGCGGGAGATAACTATAATAAGTATATAGCGGCGAGAAATAACTATAAAAGATAATTATAGCGGGTATATAAGGGCGGGAGATAATTATAAGAGATAACTATAGTAAGTATAGCGGCGAAAGATAATTATAAAAGATAACTATAGTAAGTATATAAAGGTAGGAGATAATTATAGTAAGTATAGCGGCGAGAGATAATTATAAGAGATAGCTATAGTAGGTATAGCGGCGGGCATAGCGGCGAGAGATAACTATAAGAGATAACTATAGCGAGTATAGCGGCGAGAGATAACTATAAGAGATAATTATAGCGAATATAGCGGCGGGAGATAATTATAAAAAATAGCTATAGTAAGTATATAGCAGCGAGAGATAACTGCTATAGCAAGCATAGTAGCGGGAGATAATTATAAGAAATAGCTATAGTAGGTATATAGTAGCGAGAGATAATTATAAGAGATAGCTATAGTAAGTATAGCGGCGGGCATAATAGCGAGAGATAACTACTATAGTAGGTATATAGCGGCGAGAGATAATTATAAGAGATAGCTATAACGGGCATAGTAGCGGGCACGGCGGCGAGAGATAACTATTATAGCGGGCATATAGCGGCGAGAGATAATTATAAAAGATAGCTATAATAAGTATATAAGGGCGGGAGATAATTATAAAAGATAATTATAGCGAGTATAGCAGCGAGAGATAATTATAAGAGATAATTATAGCGGGCATACAGGGGCGGGAGATAATTATAATAAGTATAATAGTAAGAGATAACTACTATAGCGGGCATATAATAGCGAGAGATAACTGCTATAATAAGTATATAGTAGCGAGAGATAATTATAAAAGATAGCTATAGCGGGTATATAAGGGCGGGAGATAACTATAAAAGATAACTATAGCGGGTATAGCGGCGAGAGATAATTATAAAAAATAACTATAGCGGGCATATAAGAGCGAGAGATAATTATAGTAAGTATAGCGGTAAAAGATAACTATTATAATAGGTATATAATAGTAAGAGATAATTATAAAAGATAGCTATAGCGAGTATATAGCGGCGAGAGATAATTATAAGAAATAGCTATAGTAGGTATAGTAGCGGGTATAGCGGCGAGAGATAACTATTATAGCAGGCATATAGCAGCGAGAGATAATTATAAAAGATAGCTGCGGTAGGTATAATAGCGGGAGATAACTACTATAGCGGGCATATAGCGGCGAGAAATAATTATAAAAGATAATTATAGTAAATATAATAGCGAGAGATAATTATAAAAGATAATTATAGTAAGTATAGCGGCGGGAGATAATTATAAGAGATAATTATAGCGGGCATAATAGTAAGTATAATAGCGAAAAATAATTATTATAGCGGGTATATAATAGTAAGAGATAATTATAAGAGATAATTATAATAAGTATATAGTAGCGGGAGATAATTATAAAAGATAATTATAGCGAGTATAGTAGCGGGTATAGCGGCGAGAGATAATTATAAAAAATAGCTGCGGCAGGTATAGCGGCGGGTATAGTAGCGAGAGATAATTATAAAAGATAGCTATAGCGGGCACGGCGGCAGGCACGGCGGCGAGAGATAATTATAAGAGATAATTATAGCGGGTATAGTAGCGAGAGATAACTATAAGAAATAGCTGCGGCGGGTATAGCGGCGGGAAATAATTATTATAATAAGTATATAGTAGCGAGAGATAACTATAAGAGATAGCTATAGCGGGCATAATAGCGGGAGATAACTATTATAATAAGTATATAGCAGCGAGAAATAATTATAAAAAATAGCTATAGCGGGCATAGTAGCGGGAGATAACTACTATAGCAAGCATACGATAGCGGGAGATAATTATAAGAGATAGCTATAATAAGTATAGTAGCGGGAGATAATTATAAAAGATAGCTATAGCGGGCATAGTAGCGGGCATAGTAGCGAAAGATAACTATAAGAGATAATTACGGTAAATATAGCGGCGAGAGATAATTATAAAAGATAACTATAATAAGTATAGTAGTAGGAGATAATTATAAAAGATAACTGCGGCGAGTATATAGTAGCGGGAGATAACTATAAGAAATAGCTATAGCGGGTATACGGCGGCGGGAGATAACTATAAAAGATAACTACGGCGGGTATAGTAGCGGGAGATAACTATAAAAGATAGCTATAATAAGTATAGCGGTAAAAGATAGCTATAATATAAAGTATATAAGTATATATATAAATAAAATATTATAGCCGCCGCCTTATCTCTTATTTATTATTTAAAAATAACTCCTCGTTATCTAAGTTTTTATTTAACTTATTATTATTACCCTCGCCCTCCCCCTCCTTATCTTCTTCCTCGTTATTTTTTTTATTTTCGTTTTTATTTTCGTTTTTATTTTTATTATCCTTATCTTCGTTATCTTTATTCTTCGCCCTTATATAAAAGTAGTTATAATAGCGATTTTTCGAATCCTAAATATATAAGCTATAAGCCGCTTCTTAAAACCCGCGTAGATAGTAGTAGCTTAAGAAAAGGCTATTTCTTCGCCTACCGTAATAATATCCGCACGGGCCTTAAGCGGGGAACCGCTTAGTAGCTTAAATAATAGTAATATAATAATAACTATCTTACCGAATTACTTTAGTAATTAACTTAACCGCTATTTCGCTAGCTTAGAGGCGTAAGGAGATATTATATAGCGTTTTAGCTAAAAAGCGTTTTTCCTTATCTTATTATATAATTAGTATTTATTTACGAAAATATCTTATACGAAGAAGATATATACGGTAATAGCGCTTTAGATAAATTTAGTATAAATTTTAATATCGGTCCCTAAAATAATAATTACTATTTTACTTATAAGGGGGAGGCGGCTTAGTATTATAATAATAGATATAATAATCGTTATATAATTTTTTATTCTTTTTCTTATTTTTCTTTTTTAATTATTATAATAGTTATAAAAGGAAAGAAAATTTTTCTTATATAAAAAAAAGAAGAAAAAGGTACCCCTTTTACCTTATAGAACTTACTAGGGGTAAATAGCGACCTACTACTTACTACCGCTTAGTAATTTACCTTATACCTTTTCGCACTTTCTACTATAGCTAAAGCTATAGCTTAGAACTTTAACTTATATAACTTAATACCGGTATATATATAAGTACTAGTATATACGCTAGGTACTAATATATATAAGTATTAATATATATAGGTATTAGTATATATATAAGTATTAATATATACGCCGGGCACCGGCATATACGCTAAGTACTAATATATATAAGTACTAGTATATATATATAAGTAGCGGTATATATATAAGCATAGGTATATATATAAGTACTAGTATATATATAAGTATTAGTATATATATATAAGTATTAATATATATATAAGTACCGGTATATATATATAAATATTAGTATATATATATAAGGTATAAGTATATATATATTAGGTATTAGTATATATAGGCACCGGTATATATATATAAGTATTAGTATATATATATAAGGTATAGGTATATATAGGCACTAGTATATATATATAAGCACCGGCATATATATAAGTATAGGTATATATAAGCACCGGTATATATATATAAGCACTAGTATATATATATAAGCACTAGTATATATATAAGCACTAGTATATATATATAAGTACTAGTATATATATATAAGGTATAGGTATATATATACTAAGTACTAGTATATATAAGTATTAGTATATATATATAAGTACTAGTATATATATAAGTATTAGTATATATAAGTATTAGTATATATATATAGGCACCGGTATATATATAGGCACTAGTATATATATATAAGCACCGGTATATACTCCGAGTATTAGTATATATATAAGCACTAGTATATATATAGGTATTAGTATATATATAAGCACTAGTATATATATACTAGGTATAAGTATATATAAGTATAAGTATATATAAGTACCGGCATATACTCCGAGTATTAGTATATATATATAGGCACTAGTATATATAGGCACTAGTATATATATAAGCACTAGTATATATATATAAGTACTAGTATATATATAAGTATTAGTATATATATAAGCACCGGCATATATATACCGGGTATAAGTATATATAAGTATAAGCATATATAGGCACTAATATATATAAGTACCGGTATATATATAAGCACTAGTATATATATATAAGCACTAGTATATATATAAGTACTAGCATATATATAAGTACCGGTATATATATACCGGGCATAGGCATATATAAGTATAAGTATATATAAGTATAGGTATATATAAGTATTAATATATACTCCAAGCACTAGTATATATATATAGGCACCAGTATATATAAGCACTAGTATATATAAGCACTAGTATATATATATAGGCAGCGGTATATATATAGGTATAAGCATATATAAGCACTAATATATATATAGGCACCGGCATATATATATAAGCACTAGTATATACTCTAGGCACTAATATATATATAAGTACTAGTATATATATAAGCACCGGTATATATATAAGTACTAGTATATATATACCGAGTATAAGTATATATAGGTATAAGTATATATAAGTATTAGTATATACTCTAGGCACTAATATATATATATATAGGCACTGATATATATAGGTAGTAATATATATATAAGTATAGGTATATATAAGTATTAGTATATATATATAGGTATTAGTATATATATATAAGTATTAAGTAATATAAGTTAATTTTATAGAAATTATATATAAAAAGTAATTAATTTTTAGTATATTTTACGACTAAGCTATACTTATAAGAGTGCGCTTAAATTTAGCTTATAGGACTTATAAGGGGGGGTTATAAATCCCCTTTTTAGCGGGCATACGGCGGCGGGCATAGTAGCGGGAGATAATTATAAGAGATAATTACGGCGGGCACGGCGGCGGGAGATAATTATAAAAGATAGCTATAGTAAGTATAGTAGCGGGCACGGCGGCGAAAAATAACTACTATAGCGGGCATATAGCGGCGAGAGATAATTATAAGAGATAGCTACGGCGAGTATAGTAGCGGAAGATAACTACTATAGCGGGTATATAGCGGCAAGAGATAACTATAAGAGATAATTATAATAAGTATAGCGGCGAGAGATAACTATAAGAGATAATTACGATAAGTATAGTAGCGGAAGATAATTATAAGAGATAACTATAGCGGGCATAATAGCGGGTATAGCGGCGAGAGATAATTACTATAGCAAGTATATAGTAGCGAGAGATAATTATAAAAGATAACTATAGCAGGTATATAGCGGCGGGAGATAATTATAAGAGATAACTATAGTAGGCATAGCGGCGGGCATAGCGGCGAGAGATAATTATAAGAAATAGCTATAGCGAGTATAATAGCAGGCATAGCAGCGAGAGATAATTATAAAAGATAGCTATAACGGGTATAGCGGCGAGCACGGCGGCGAGAAATAACTATAAGAGATAATTATAGCGGGTATAGCGGCGAGAGATAACTATAAGAGATAGCTATAATAGGCACGGCGGCGGGAGATAACTATAAGAGATAGCTATAGCGGGTATAGTAGCGGGAGATAATTATAAAAAATAGCTATAGCGGGCATATAATAGTAGAAAATATAGTAGGCTTAAGATTATACTTAAAAGTATCGTAAATCTAAGAGATTATAAGCGAGAGAGGTATTAAGAGAAGTATTAACTTACCTAATATTCTAAGAAAGTAAGCGTATTTTATAAACTACGCCCTTAACGGCGGCGAGAAAATATCCGCTACCTTCCCCCTAACTATCCCCCTTTATTCTTTTTAGCTATTAGCCCCTCCTTCTCTTATTAAGCTTTTAGTATAAGTAATAGCTATTTCTTAAGGGGCGGGAATAGCGGCGGCCCCTATTATTAAAAAGCTTATTATAGCCTTATCTCCCTTACTATTAAGGGTTTTACCGCCGCCTCTTATAGCTTAAGCTACGAGATCGGTATTAAATATAATATTATCCTTAACCGCTTTTCTACCGCCTAAGGGATTACGATCTCTAAGCTTAAGGTATATTTATAAAAAGTATAGTATTTAATATTATAAATTATATAATCGTAATATAGCGAAAATAAGTCCTTTATATTTATTATTAATCTTTTAAAAGCGTAGTTTTAGCTAGAGATATTTCTTATTATAAAAATAAAGAGAAATCGCTTACTAAAGGTAATAAAGCTATCGTAAAGTTTCTAAGTATTATTTCTAAATCTTTTATAGCTTTTTATATTTTTAGTAAGGGCGTAAATAAGTATAATTAAGGGTAATTAGGGATAATTAATACGTATAAAGAGAAGGAAAAAACGTAATAAGTATAACTTATAACTATAAATATTAAAAAAGATAGTAAAAAGCTTCCTTATACCTTATCTTATTAATAAGGGGGAAATAAAAGAAAAAAGAGATACCTTAAAGAAAATAAATAATTATATATATTATAATTTTTACTTACTATTTTCGCCTTAAAGATTTAGGATAGTAAGTAGCGATAATATCTTATAATATATAGTTATTTTTATAGCGTAAAGAGGCGGGAAGTAAGTTAATTAATCTTTAAAAGAAAAAAATCTAGTAGCTTCCCGGTAATCTAAGGTAAGTATAAGGGGGCACCGGTATATATAAGTATTAATATATATATAAATAGCGGTATATATATAGGTAGTAGTATATATATAAGTATAAGTATATATATAAGCACTAGTATATATAAGTATTAGTATATACTCCGGGCACTAGTATATATATAAGTACCGGTATATATATAAGCACTAGTATATATATAAGTATATATAAGTATTAGTATATACTTCGGGCACTAGTATATATATATAAGCACTAGTATATATAAGTATAAGTATATATAAGCACCGGTATATACTCCGAGCACCGGTATATATAAGCACCGATATATATAGGTAGCGGTATATATATATAAGTAGCGGTATATATATAGGTATAAGTATATATAAGCACTAGTATATATATATAGGTAGCGGTATATATATAAGCACGGGTATATATAAGTACTAATATATACTTCGGGTACTAATATATATAAGCACCGGTATATATAAGTAATAGTATATATATATAAGCACTAGTATACTAGTATATACGCTAGGTACTAGTATATATATAAATACCGGCATATATAAGCACTAGTATATATAAGTACTAGTATATATAAGCACCGGTATATATAAGTACTAGTATATATATAAGCACTAGCATATACGCTAGGCACTAGTATATACGCTAGGCACTAGCATATATATAAGCACTAGTATATATAAGCACCGGCATATATAGGCACTAGTATATATAAGCACTAGCATATATAGGCACTAGTATATATATAAGCACCGGCATATACGCTAAGCACTAGTATATACGCTAAGCACCGGTATATATATAAGTATTAGTATATTAATATATATGCCGGGCACCGGCATATATATAAGCACTAGTATATATAAGTACTAGTATATATAGGCACCGGTATATTAGTATATATAAGCACTAAATAGTATAAGTTAATTTTATAAAAATTATATATAAAAAGTAATTAAATTTTAGTATATTTTACGATTAAAGCTATACTTATAGGAGTACGCCCGAATTTAGCTAGTAAGACTTATAAGGGGGGGTTATAAATCCCCCTTTTAGTAAGTATACGGTAGCGGAAGATAGCTACGGCGGGCATAGTAAAGGGAGATAGCTATAGCGGGTATAGTAAAAGGAGATAATTATAGCGAGTATAGCGGCAGGTATAGTAGCGGGCATAGCGGCGGGGGATAGCTATAATAAGTATAATAAAGGGAGATAGCTATAGCAGGCATAGCGGCAGAAGATAGCTATAGCGGGTATAATAAAAGGAGATAGTTACGGCGGGTATAGTAAAAGGAGATAATTATAGCGGGCATAGCGGCGGGCATAGTAGCGGGGGATAGCTATAGTAAGCACGGTAAAGGGAGATAGCTACGGCGAGTATAGCGGTAAAAGATAGCTATAATAAGTATAATAAAAGGAGATAACTATAGCGTAGGGAATAGTAATAATAGATAAGTACTTAGTATATATAATAGGGGGAGATAATTATAATAGACTTAGTAATAAGAGATAAGATTTTAATAAAAGGTAGGTAAAAACTTAAATAAAATTTTATTACTTACTACTTTTTTACCGGTAGCACTTCTTTACTAGCTTTACTTTCGTGCTAATAGTACTCTTTACTTTACTACCGGTAATATTTTCCCGCTAATAATACTTTTCTATTATTTTTATTTTATTACCGGTAGCACTTTTTTATTAGCGGCACTCTTTACTTTATAGTACTTTTTACTTTACTATTAATAGTACTTTCCCGCTAGTAGCACTTTTTTACTACTTTTATTTTACTACTAGTAGCACTTTCTTACTAGCAGCACTCTTTACTTTATAGCACTCTTTACTCTGCTACTAGTAGCACTTTCCCGTTAGTAGCACTTTTCTATTACCTTTATTTTACTACTAGTAGTATTTTCCTACTAGCGGCACTTTTTACTTTACGGTACTTTTTACTTTACTACTAGTAATATTTTCCCGCTAGTAGTATTTTTCTACTAGCTAGCCGGTATACTTAGTCCGCTAATATAAAGAATATAGCCCTTAGGTAATAATTATAATTACTAAGAATATCTAACTAGCTAGGTTTTAAATATTATAGCTTATTACTTAAAAGAATAGGAGAAAGCTAAGCTAAACCGCCTCTTACTAGAAAAGAAAAGGGATAAGATTTACTTTATTAATAAAATATAAAAAGCTTAAAAATAAGATATCTACTTTAAATCTTTATCGAGATAAGACGCGGAAGAAGATAGTAAGATAGCTATCTTTAGTAATATACCGCTATTATATAACTTATACGCTATTAGAATACTTTTAAAAATAAGAAAAATATTTTATAAAAAGATTACTAAAAATAGTAATCTTTGCTAGATATCTTTAGTAATATATTATTATTATCTAACTTATACGCTATTAAGATATTTTAAAAAATAAGAAAAATATATTATAAAAAAATTATTAGAAATAGTAATCTTTATTAGAAAAACTAAATAATTATTACTAGTAGTACCTTTTATATTATAATACTTTTTACTTTATTACCGGTAGTACTCTTTATATTATAATACTCTTTACTTTATTATTAATAGCACTTTTTATATTATAATACTCTTTACTTTTTATTTTATAATACTTTTTACTTTACTACCGGTAGTATTTTCTTACCGGCGGCACTCTTAACTTTACTACCGGTAATAGAGTACTTCGCTAGAAACTAGCTAGCTTCCCTTTTCTACTACCTTTACTTTTAGCACTTTCCTACTAGCAGCACTCTTTACTTTATTATTAGTAAGAAGGTCGGCACTCTTTACTTTATTACCGATAGGAAAATTAGTATTTTTTACTCTCTTACTAGTAGCACTCTTTACTTTACTACTAGTAGCACCTTCCTACTAGCGGCACTCTTTACTTTATTACCGGTAGCACTTTTTATTTTACGGCACTCTTTACTCTATTACCGGCTTTACTTTTTTACTAGTAGTACTTTCCTACTAGCAGCACTCTTTACTCTCTTACTAGTAATACTCTTTACTTTACGGTATTTTTTACTTTATTACTAATAGGAAGGTCGGCACTTTTTACTCTACTACTAATAAGAAGGTCGGCACTTTTTACTCTCTTACTAGTAGCACTCTTTACTCTATTACTAATAGCACCTTCCTACCGGTAGTATTTTTTACTTTATTACCGGTAGCACTTTTTACTTTACGGCACTCTTTACTTTACTACTAGTAGTATTTTCTTACTAGCGGCACTTTTAACTTTATTACCGGTAGCACTTTTTACTTTATAATACTCTTTACTTTATTACTAGTAGTACTCTTTATATTACGATACTCTTTACTTTACTACTAGCAGTATTTTCCTACTAGTAGCACTCTTTACTTTATTATTAATAAGAAGGTCGGCATTCTTTACTCTTTTACTAATAACACTCTTTACTTTATAGCACTCTTTACTCTATTACTAGCAGCACTTTCCTACTAATAGCACTCTTAACTTTACTACTAATAGTACTTTTTACCTTATAATACTCTTTACTTTATTACCGGTAGCACTCTTTATATTACGATATTTTTTACTTTACTACTAATAGCACTTTCTTATCGGCAGCACTCTTTACTCTACTACTAATAAGAAGGTCGGCACTTTTTACTTTTTTACTAGTAGTACTCTTCGCTTTATAGTACTTTTTACTTTACTACCGGTAATACTTACCTACTAGCAGCACTTTTTACTTTTTAAGCGAAGCTAAAAAATATCGCGAAAAGGTCTTTATTAGAAATATTTTACGCTATTATTAAAAACTTAATAAATATAAATTATCTCGCTACGCTAAATATAAAGCTAGAGAGCTTAATTAACTTTAATAATAACGATTAGGTTATATATTAGAATATCTTCGAAGTAAAACTAAGCGTTTATATCTTTAATATAAATTTAAAAGCTTAAGTTAGCTAGCTTAAGTAAAGAAATTAATTTTTTACTTATAAGTATTAAATTTTATACCTAAGTAAATTAAATCCCCTATAATAAAATACTCTTTATTTTACTATTAATAGTACCTACCTGCTAGCGGTACTCTTTACTTTATTTCTAATAATAAAATATTTCGCTAGAAACTAGCTAGCTTCCCTCTTCTATTACCTTTACTCTTAGCACTTTCCTACTAGCGGCACTCTTTACTCTACTACTAGTAGTACTTTCCTACTAGCAGCACTCTTTACTCTCTTACTAGTAGCACTCTTTACTTTATAGCACTCTTTACTTTATTACTAGTAGAAAGGTTAGCACTCTTTACTTTATTACCGATAAGAAAGTTAGCACTCTTTACTTTTTTACTAATAGCACTCTTTACTCTGCTACCGGCAGCACTCTTTACTTTATAGCACTCTTTACTTTACTACTAGCTTTACTCTTTTACTAGCAGTACTTTCCTACTACCTTTACTCTTTTTTTACCTTTACTCTATTACTAGTAGCACTCTTAGACTACTAGCTTCCCTCTTCTCTTACTAGCTAAGTTCCCTAATAAGGAATTTTATAAAATATATAGAATCTTATTCTAATTTATATATTATAAATAAGAATAAAATAATAAAAGTTAACTTTAATAAATTTAATAAAAAATAATAAATAAAAAGTAAGTTTAATAAAGCTTTTAATAAAAAGTAATAGGAAACTAGCGGTAAGAAACTTTATAATTATATATATATATATATATTACTCGCTATCTTTTTACTTCCTCGCTATCTCTCTATTTCCTCGCTATCTCTTTATTTCCTTACTATCTCTTTACTTCCTTACTATCTTTTTACTTCCTTACTATCTCTCTACTTCTTCGCTATCTCTTTACTTCCTCGCTATCTTTTTACTTCCTTACTATCTTTACTTCCTCGCTATCTCTACCTCTTTCCCTCTTTCCCTCTTTCCCTCTTTCCCTTTTTCCCTCTTTCCCTCTTTCCCTCTTTCCCTCTTTCCCTCTTTCCCTCTTTCCCTTTTTCCCTTTTTCCCCCTTTCCCTCTTTTCCTCTTTCCCTTTTTCCCTTTTTCCCTTTTTCTATCTTTTTATTTTTCCCTCTTTCCCTCTTTTTAATATAAACTTAATTACTAAAAAGTTTAATAGTATTCCTAACTTTCTATTATTACCTTTATTTTCTTCTTTTAATATAGCTTTTATTTTTATTTAAGATTTCGCTTAGGAAAATAGTATTACTTTTATTAAATATAGGCTTAGTTAGAAGCGCGAATTTTATAAATAGCTTTTTATAATATTTTATAATTTAGCTTATAATTATAGCTAATCCCGCTTATTTCGAAATATTAATCTCCGCTAAATCTTAACTTAGAAACTTAACTACCTTTTTAAGCTTCGAATTACTATATAGAAAAATACTAAATTAAAATAAACTTATTAAGTAATAGATAGTTATTATAACTATTTATAATCTATCTATCCCTCCGCTTATAATATCTATTACTAATAATTACTTAAGTAATAAAAACTTAAAAAATTCTTATTAAAATATAAGGCTCTCTTAGCTTAAAAGCTAGATAATATTTTTTAAGATTAATCTAATAATAAATACTCTTTCTTTTATAAGTTTAATATCTATAATAATAGATAAAAAATTTACCGTAAAGCGCTTAATAGTTTAACCTTAATATAGGCCTTTCTCTCCTACTTTTAATAAGATAAATTTAAATATTTTATTAAGCTAAATAAGGAAATAAAAGTTATAATAGCGATATAAATATACCCTTAATATAAAGATATATAGAAATAGTATTTAGAAATCCTTAAAATAAACTATACTTATAAGATAAATCGGTATAGTAATATTTCGATTTTTTTTCTTAAAAATACTAATAAGAAATAAGTTTAAAATATTACTTTTTTAAGTTACGGCCCTTATAAAATATAAGTTTCTAGTAAATATTATATAAAAGCTTATAATAAATAAAAAAGAAAAGGCGTATAATTAGCTTTATAAGTATTTTAAAAAACTTTATTATTAAATTAACGCTAAATATCTTAATATAATAATTATAGATAAAGAGGTTATTTTTAAGAATACTATTATAAAAATATTCCCTAATATATAATAATAGCTATACTTTTTCTATATTAACGCGAATATTAATATTATAAAAGTATTTCCTAATATATAGTAATAGCTATATTTTTTCTATATTAACGCGAATATTAAGGCGTAGATTAATAAGCACTTTAATTATAATAATAAAGAAAACGAAGCTAAGAAGGGCTAAGCTAAAAGGTAAGCTAGGGACTAAGCTAGGGACTAAGCTAAGGACTAAGCTAAGAAGAGTACTTAAGCCCCGAATATAACTAACTTAAATACCTATAAGGGTATATTAGTAGCGTAGAAAAAAGTTATATATACTCCTTTTAAGGTAAACTTTAAGACTTCTTAGTAGGAATTTAATAAGATATACGGAGAATAATATCTATTAATTTTTACCTATATCTTAAAAAAGTATATACTTTAGCGATAATAATAAGCTATTTACTTTATATTTAATTATAGGAATTATAGTTAAACGATAAATAGCCTAATAGAGTTTTTTTATAAAGATATTAAGTCTTATCTTCTTACTAATATTAAGGACCTTTATTACTTATACTTAATACTCTTATAGATAATCGCTAATAAAAAGTAAAAGTATAAGGAGGTAGCTACTTATAAAAAGATAAGGTAACGTTAAGTATATTTTAGTAAACGCTAGCTAGGTAAAATCCCTCTTATAAAAGTAATATAACTTTACTAATACCTTATAAGGAGAATTACCTTCTAAGATCTCTTATATAGCGATTAATCTTCTTATTTATCGGCACCGCTTTACCGAAGTAATATTATCTATACTAAATTACGAGCCTATTCTATAGCTATAATATACTAGCTAGTTTATATAATAATATAAGCTACCTTACTCTTATATTATAAAATAATAGCTATAAGCTAAGTAATAATTTAATAAAAAAGAGTATTATTTACGCTAGTAGCTAACTATACCTTTAGTAATACTTACCTATAAATATTATTAAAATAACTTACTAATTTATTCCTTAAGATTTAGATAAGCTACTATTACGGATTTAAAACCTTAATATTATCGTTAGTTTTTATAGCTAGCGTAGAGTCCCTTAGAATATACTAATATTAGTGCCTTTTAGTTTTTAGCCCTCTCGCCTTAATTAAAATAGCTAGCCTCCTTTAAACTTATAATAAAGCTAAAGCTAAAAGAGCTAAAGCTAGCGGGGTTATTAATAAAGCTAAAGCTAGAGCTAGAGGGGTAATAAAGGGCAGCGTTAATTAGGCAGCTTATCGTATATAAGCTTAAGGTATTTTCTACGAAGCGTACGGCAAGTTACTTCGAGAGGTAAGGTTCTTATAAAGGTAAGAGGGAGAGGGTATAAAGGAAGAGGTAAAGGAGAGGCGTTTTTAATAAAAGGAATAACGGAGGGTATCTTATTATTATAATAGTAAACGCTTATTATAGCGCTATCTTTAGAGAGATAATAAGGTAAGTTTAAATCGCTTTTATAAGAAGAATAGTAACTTTTTTAAGTAAGATTTAAAGTATAATAAAAGAAATAAAGATATATATAATATTAGCTCCCTTATTTTATAATAAAATATACTTAAGGATATATATTATACTTACTACTCTCCCTTACTTATTACTTTATAATAAAGTATACTTAAGGATATATATTATACTTACTACTCTCCTTTATTTACTACTTTATAACAAAATATACCTAAGGATATATATTATACTTACTACTCTCCCTTACTTATTACTCTATAACGAAGTATACCTAAAAATATATACTATACTAGCTCCCCTGCTTACTATAATAAAGTATACCTAAGGATATATACTATACTAGCTCCCTTACTTACTACTTTATAACGAAGTATACCTAAGGATATATACTATGCCGGCTCCCTTACTTATTACTTTATAACGAAGTATACTTAAGAATATATATTATGCTAGCTCCCCTGCTTATTATAACGAAGTATACTTAAAAATATATATTATACCGGCTCCCCTACTTATTATAACGAAGTATACTTAAGGATATATACTATGCTAGCTCCTTTACCTACTACTTTATAATAAAGTATACCTAAGGATATATACTATACTAGCTCCCTTACTTATTATAATAAAATATACCTAAGGATATATACTATGCCGGCTCCCCTACCTATTATAATAAAGTATATTTAAAAATATATACTATACTAGCTCCCCTATTTATTACTTTATAATAAAGTATACTTAAGGATATATACTATACCGGCTCCCTTACTTATTATAACGAAGTATACTTAAAGATATATACTATACTAGCTCCCTTACCTATTACTTTATAATAAAGTATACCTAAAAATATATACTATACTTACTACTTTATTACTCTACTTACTACTATAATAACTAATTTTTTTTATATTTCTTAAATTAAGTATACTTATATAGCTAAAGTTTAATATAATATACTTAAAAAGTTAATTTTAAAGTAACTTATTAGATAAGGAGGTTTGAAAGCTTAGTATACTTTATAATACGCCTCGCCTCTTAGCCTAGCCTTAAGTAGCTTATAGTAACTTATTAAATAAAGAGGTTCGAAAGCTTAGTATACTTTATAGTATACCTCGCCTCCTAGCCCGGCCTTAAGTAGCTTATAGTAACTTACTAAATAGGGAGGTTCGAAAGCTTAGTATATTTTATAGTACGCCTCGCCTCCTAGCTTAGCCCTAAGTAGCTTATAATAACTTACTAAATAGGGAGGTTCGAAAGCTTAGTATACTTTATAGCACGCCTCGCCTCCTAGCTTAGCCCTAAGTAGCTTATAATAACTTACTAAATAGAGAGGTTCGAAAGCTTAGTATACTTTATAGCACGCCTCGCCTCCTAGCCTAGCTTTAAATAGCTTATAGTAACTTATTAGATAGAGAGGTTTAAAAGCTTAGTATATTTTATAGCACGCCTCGCCTCCTAGCCCGGCCCTAAGTAGCTTATAGTAACTTATTAAATAAGGAGGTTTAAAAGCTTAATATATTTTATAGCACGCCTCGCCTCCTAGCCTAGCCCTAAGTAGCTTATAATAACTTACTAAATAAAGAGGTTTAAAAGCTTAGTATACTTTATAGTACGCCTCGCCTCCTAGCCCGGCCCTAAGTAGCTTATAATAACTTACTAAATAAGGAGGTTCGAAAGCTTAGTATACTTTATAATACGCCTCGCCTCCTAGCTTAGTTTATATAATCTATCTATATTATATACCCTTACTTTACTAAGTATTTTAAGGAGTTAATCTTATAAGGCCTTAGATAAAAATAATAATATTAAATTAACTATATTTTATTTCTACTTACTATTAAATAAAGAATAGCTTAAAAGGTTACCTTTTAAGCTAAAAAAAAGCTATAAGTATACCTTTTTAAGCTAGGAAAAGCTTAAATAGTTTATTTTTTTATAAGTCTAAAAGGCGTACTAATAAGTATAGCCTCTTATACTACTCCTTAAGAGTAAGAGAAAGGTTACTTTATATTATTTTTACTATTATAATATTAATAGCCCGCGGTTACCTCCTATTATAACTATAATATATAAGATAGCCCTTATCTTACTATAAATAGACGCTAGGCTTTTAATATATAAGGTAAGAGTTACTTATAGCCGCGGCTTTAAGCTAGCCTTAGGCGCTAGCGGGGTTACTTAGCGGGGATCTTAAGGTAGCGTAAAAACTATTATCTATACTAAGTATACCGAAAGCTAGAGCTTACGAGGTCTATTCCGAATAAGATAATAGGCGTAGTTTAAATATAAGATAGGTATAGCGAGGCTATAAGAGGGGGGCGACGCTTAGCTTAAGCCTTATAAGGGGCACTCGCCTTATACTAGCTGCCCCCTCTTATATTATTATATATAGGATAGTTACGGTAAGACCGTAAAAGGGGAGCGACGCTTAGCTTAGGCCTCCTTAAGTAAGGTACTTACTTTACGCTAGCTGCCCCCTTTTAAAATACCTATAGAGAAAATTTAAGTATACTTATATAAAGCTAATATTTACCGTAAAACGTTTTAGTATAACTAAATCGTATAAGATTTATAAAACGCTAATACTTATAATAAAATAATTTTAGAAATATTAAAAGGATTAGAGTTAGGAAGCGTAGTATTTTAAATTAGTTATTTTAACTTATCTTAGTCTTTTACCCCGAAAATACTTAAGTAATACTTATATAAAGGATAATATTACTAGGAATCTTTTACCTTTTTACTTACTATAATATACTTTATATCGCTAATAGATATATTATTATATAGTAATAAGATTTATAAAATAATAATACTTATAATAAAGTAACTTTAAAAATATTTAGGGGATTAGAGTTAAGAAGCGTAATATTTTAAATTAGTTATTTCGACTTATCCTAATCCTTTACTTTAAAAATACTTAAGTAATATTTATATAAAAGATAATATTACTAAGAATCTTTTACCCTCTTACTTACTATAATATACTTTATATTGCTAATAGATATATTATTATATAGTAATAAGATTTATAAAATAATAATACTTATAATAAAGTAACTTTAGAAGTATTTAAGGGATTAGAGTTAGGAAGCGTAGTATTTTAAATTAATTATTTTAACTTATCTTAATCCTTTACCCCGAAAATACTTAAGTAATACTTATATAAAGAATAATATTACTAGGAATCTTTTACCCTCTTACTTACTATAATATACTTTATATTACTAATAAATATATTATTATATAATAAAGCCTTTTTAATTATTATAATATACTTTATATTATTAATAAATATATTATTATATATAAAATATTTTAAAAAACTAAGAGTTACTACTTACTACTTACGGTATTTATAATATTTAAATATAAAGTAGCTTAAGTAAACTTTACTATTTAATTAACTTACTACTTACTACCTATTACTTACTACTTACTACTTATTACTTACTACCTATTACTTACTATATTAATAATACGCTTAGTATATAAATCTTAATTATATACTATTAGTAAGATATTATATATATAGCTTAGTAATATAAAGTAACTTTAATTAAACTTTAAAGTACTTAGCACTTTAATCTACTTACTACTTACGGTATCTTCGATATACTTAGTACTTTAATTTACTTACTACTTATAATATTTTTAATATACTTAGCACTTTAATCGGCTTATTACTTACGGTATCTTCGGTATACTTAATACCTTAATCGGCTTACTACTTATAATATCTTCGGTGCACTTAGTACCTTAATTAGCTTACTACTTATAATATACTTATATTATACTTACTATAGCTATCTTTTACTATTATATGCCCGCTATTATAAGGGGGGATTTATAACCCCCCCTTATAAATCTTAAAAAGCTAATTTAAGCGCACTTTTATAAGTAAAGCTTTAGTAATAAAATATACTATAAATTAATTACTTTTTATATATAATTTTTATAAAATTAACTTACGCTACTTAGTGCTTATATATACTTATACTTAATTATCTCTCGCTATTATACCCGCTATAGCTATCTTTTACTACTATACTTATTATAGCTATCTCCCGCTACTATACTTACTATAGTTATCTCTTACTATTATATACCTCGCGCTATAATTATCTCCTATTATTATATACCCGCTAAAAGGGGGATTTATAAACCCCTTTCTTATAAGTCTTATTAGCTGAATTCGGGCGCACTCTCGTAAATATAGCTTAGTTATAAAATATATTAAAATTTAATTACTTTTTATATATAATTTTTATAAAATTAACTTACGTTACTTATTACCTATATATACTATACGCTATAATTATTTTCTTCCCTTATATACTTACTATAGTTCCCGCCGCTATACTCGCCGTAAGTATTTTCTTCCCCTATATACCTATTATAGTTATCTTCTTCTCTTATATACCTGCTATAATTATCTTTTTCTCCTATATACTACCTACTATAATAGTCTCCTACCCCCGTATACTTACTAAAAGGGGGATTTATAAACCCCCCCCTTATAAGTTTTACTAGCTAAATTTAAGCGCACTTTTATAAATATAGCTTAGTTATAAAATATACTAGAATTTAATTACTTTTTATATATATTTTTTATAAAATTAACTTACGCTACTTATTACTTATATATATTACGCGCTATAGTTTTCTCTTATTATTATACTTACCGTAAGTATCTCCTATTACTATACCCGCTATAGCTATTTTTTATAATTATCTCCCGCTACTATGCCCGCTATAGTTGTTTTCTTCCCCCGTATACCTGCTATAATTCCTGCCGCTATACTTATTATAGCTATCTTTTTATAGTTATCTCTTATTACTATACTTACTATAACTATTTTTTATAATTATCTCTTACTATTATACTTATTATAATTATCTTCTTTTACTATACTTGCTATAGTTATTTTTTTATAATTATCTTCCGCTACTATGCCCGCTATAGCTATCTCTTTATAATTATCTCTTACTACTATACCCGCTATAGCTATCTTTTATAATTATCTCCCGCTATTATACCTGCTATAATTATTTTTTTTTACTATACCTGCTATAGCTATCTTTTTATAATTATCT
Organism: Ophiocordyceps camponoti-saundersi (nom. inval.); assembly: GCA_003339415.1. Classification (NCBI taxonomy): domain Eukaryota; kingdom Fungi; phylum Ascomycota; class Sordariomycetes; order Hypocreales; family Ophiocordycipitaceae; genus Ophiocordyceps; species Ophiocordyceps camponoti-saundersi. Next base: position 100,403 of record PDHQ01000057.1, read on the forward strand.
CCCGCTATTATACTTACTATAGCTATCTTTTTATAATTATCTCCCGCTATTATACTTATTATAGCTATCTCTTATAGTTATCTCCCGCTATTATGCCCGCTATAGTTATCTCCCTTTACTATACCTACTATAACTATCTTTTTATAGTTATCTCTTACTATTATATACTTACTATAGCTATCTTTTTATAATTATCTCTTACCGCTATATACCCGCTATAAGTATCTTCTTCCCTTATATACCCGCTATAATTATTTTCTTCTCTTATATACCCGCTATAATTATTTTCTTCTTCTATATACTACCTGCTATAATTATCTTTTACCGCTATATACTTATTATAGTTACTCTTACTATACTTATTATAGCTATTTCTTATAGTTATTTTCCGCTACTATACCCGCTATAGCTATCTCTTATTATTATATTTACTATAATAATTTTCTTCCCTTATATACTTATTATAATTATCTTTTATAACTATATACTTATTATAATTACTATTACTATGCCTGCTATAATAGTTTTCTTCCCTTATATACTTATTATAGTTATTATTATTATACCCGCTATAGTAGTTTTCTTCCCCTATATACCCGCTATAGTTACTACTATTATACTTATTATAATAGTTTTCTTCCCTTATATACTACCCGCTATAATTATCTTCTTCCCCTATATACCCGCTATAGTTATCTTTTTCCTCTATATATTACGCGCCGTAATTATCTTCTACCGCTATATACTTATTATAATTATTATTACTATACTTATTATAATAATCTCTTACTTTTATATATTTACTAAAAGGGGGATCTATAACCCCCCCTTATAAGTCTTACTAGCTAAATTCGAGCGTACTCCCGTAAATATAGCTATAATCGTAAAATATACTAAAATTTAATTACTTTTTATATATAATTTTTATAAAATTAACTTACGCTATTATATATTATTTAAATAAAAAATTATATTTTTAGTATATTTATTATAGCTATTTTCTACCCTTATATACTTATTATAATTACTATTACTATACCTATTATAATAGTCTCTTACTCTTATATACCCGCTAAAAAGGGGATTTATAACCCCCCCTTATAAGTCCTACTAGCTAAATTTAAGCGTACTCCCGTAAGTATAGCTTAATCGTAAAATATATTAGAATTTAATTATTTTTTATATATAATTTTTATAAAATCGATTTACGCTACTTAATAGCTATATATACCGGTATATTAATACTTATATATATATATATATAAGTACTTATATATATACCGGTGCTTATATATATACTAATACTTAGCGTATATATTAATATACTAGTACTTATATATATATTAGTGCTTATATATATGCCGGTACCTAGCGTATATATTAGTACTTATATATACTAATATTTATATATATATTAGTACTTATATATATCGGTGCTTAGCGTATATATTAATACCTATATATATACTAGTATTTATATATACTAATACTTATATATCGGTACCTAGCGTATATATTATTATATTAGTACTTATATATATACTAATACTTATATATACCGGTACTTATATGCTAGTACCTAGCGTATATACTAATACTTATATATACTAATATATATATATACCGGTACCTAGCGTATATACCGGTACTTATATATACTAGTACTTATATATACTAGTACTTATATATACCGGTACTTATATATATACCGGTGCTTATATATACTAATACTTATATATATTAGTATATATATATACTAGTGCCTAGCGTATATACTAATATATATATATACCGGTGCTTATATATATTAGTATTTATATATATACCGGTGCTTATATATACCGGTATATACTAGTGCCGGTATATACCGGTACCCGGTATATATATTAGTATATTAGTACTTATATATACCGGTATTTATATATATATTAGTGCCCGGAGTATATATTAGTACTTATATATACTAATACTTAGCGTATATATTAATATATTAGTGTTTATATATATACCGGTGCTTATATATACTAGTGCCTAGCGTATATACTAGTACCTATATATACCGGTGCTTATATATATGCCGGTGCTTATATATACTAGTGCCTAGCGTATATACTAGTGCTTATATATATACTAGTACCTATATATACTAATACCTATATGCTAGTGCTTATATATATATTAATACTTATATATATATATTAATACTTAGAGTATATACTAGTGCCTATATATATACTAGTACTTATATATATATACTAATACTTATATATACTAATACTTATATATATATACTAGTGCCTATATATGCTAGTGCTTATATATATGCCGGTACCTATATATATATACCGGTGCCTATATATACTAGTACTTATATATATATACTAGTGCTTATATATACTTATACTTATATATGCCGGTGCTTATATATATATAAATACTTATATATATGCCGGTGCCTATATATATACTAGTGCTTATATATATATACTAATACCTAGAGTATATACTAGTACTTATATATACTTATACCCGGTATATACACCTATCTACGTGAATGTTTGTCTGCTAAGGGAGAGGGGGGGGGGGGGGGGGGGGGGTGGGGGGGGTCAAGGGGCCCGTTTTTAGTGTTTTTAAGAGCTTATTTCAGCTAATCAAGCCGGGCAGGCCGGGTCACAGGGATATAGGAGGGAACCTATAACTAAGCCGTATTTCCTAGGGAAGAGAGGTATCTATAGGTTAATATAAGATAGTGAGAGTGTGAGGCTATAGGTTAGGCTTATAGGGGACGTTTTTAGTATTTTAAGGCTACCGGCCGGGGTATTTTTAGTATTTTCTGATAGCCCGGTAGTAAGGCTACGAGTAAGGCTAACGATTAGGCTTAATAACGCTATTTTTAGTATTTTCTAGTAAATTATATACCCCCCTTTAGCCTCGATTACGGCCTTAATCCTCTTAGGTATTAAGTTAATAAGGGATTTAAAATAATCCCCGCTTAACGACTCCTATACCTCTATTATAGCTATCTTAAGGTCCTTGCTACTTAGCCTGCCCTCGGGATATCTCTAATCGATAGAAAACTTTATCTACGACTAGGCGTTCTTAATAGGGGAGAGATTAGGGCTACGGGCCGGCTACTTAGCTAGGTTACCTCCGGGGAATAAGGTCGCGATAAGATCTATCGTAGCTTTTACTTTATATATAAGGGCGTTATCTTATTAAATTATAGATACCCTAGCCGGCTAACGCCTCTAGAAGCTTGCAAAAAGGGGTAAAATTCTCTTATAATAGCCCTCCCCTTTAATTATACCCTAACCTTTTTACTATATAAGGCCTAGGCCCCTCTTACGGCCCCGGAAATAACCCTAAAATATCTATCTATTAGCTTTTTATTTAATATATATAAATTTAATCGGGTTATCGTTTAGAATTTAGTAAGCTTTATATATAAAAGCCGGATAAGGGAGGGGAATATCGTGGCCTTAAAAAATAAAGGGGGAAAATAAAGGGGAAAAAGAAAGGGATAACCTACCCTCGAAGAGGGTAACCTAACCACGCTCTCTAATACTATTAACCTAGGTCTTATTAGACTATATCTACATAGCCTAATCTTCCTTCGTAAGATATTAATATTCGAGGGCGAATTAAAGCCTCTTTTCCCGGGCTTTAGGGGGTAGATAAATAGCGCTGCGTTATCTCTTATAGTAGGCTCCTACCGATTTTAGGGCTCTTATAATAGCCCCCGGGCTATACGGTAATAGCTTAGGGATAGTATTACGTAGCTTATAGGGGGCTATAAATCGAGTTACCTTCCGTAGCGTATTAATTAGCTTTTTAAACCGGTCCCTTACGTCCGGAGGGATAATTAAGGGGCGGCTATAATTATAATATCCTAGCTTAAGGGGTTAACGAAGAGCATAGGAAACCTAGGAAGATAAATACGTTAAGATTAGGGGATTAAGATAGCCGTAATTAAGTAGTTAATTTACCTACTATTATATAAGTTTTAGGGTAATAGCGATATTATTATTTAATATACCCCTAGCCTCCTTAAGGGTCCTAATTATAAGCCGTTAGTCCCTTATTATTAAGGCTAATTTTTTCCTTACCGTAATAGCTTTATCCGGCATATCCTTTTCTATATCCTCTCCCTTAGCGTTAACGTTATCGTTATCGCCCTAAGCCCCCTCCTATCTACCCTCTCCTTAGCTAGCCCCTAGTCTTATATCTAAGGGCGACGAAGGGCCGCCGGGGCCGGGTGCCTAGCCTACTACTAAATTAGCGATAGCCTTACCTTAGCTAGCGGCGGTGCCGCCGGCGTTAGCGGAGGGGGCGGTAGCGGTACTAACGGGCCCCGTAGCGGTAGGCGGAGGGGGGGGGGTTCGGGGAACGACTCTATTATCGTCTCGAGATCGGCTAGGTCTATTATAGGGGTCGAGGGGGGGGGGGGCGTTATCGATAGCGGCGTTATCGGATAAGGGAGAGGTATTATAGGGGGGGTTAGCTACTAAGGTATCCTATTATCCTCGGCCTCCTCCTTAGCCCTAAGGCTAAGAAAGATAACTATCGCTAGTAGCTATAAGTATAGGGCCTTAATTATAAGGTACTATCGATAAGGGGGGTAATCTAAATATATATTAATCGATTAATTAATCGGTAAGGTAGTAATATTAATAATCTTAATATTAGTAATAATATTAAAAAGAGGGAAAAGGGGGGGGTCTCTAGTTAGTAGCTAGCTAAGATATAGAAGATATAGGCTTAGGAACCTAATCCCTAATAAATTATATAATATCCGGCTTTCCTAAAAAGGAGGGATATATTATAATAAGACGTAGCGCCGAGTATAATATTAATCCGGATAAAAAATTATAGTAAGTATTATAGTATATACTTAGACTTATCGCTCTTTTTTATAGATAACTACTATCTATAATAGTTTATTATTATAGCCGTTAAATTCCTTAGTAGATAGGCTTTCGAATACTTCTATTAGCTTCTCTATATCTCTCTTCTACGTAAAGTAATAGTCGATTAAAGATCGTAAGTTTGCTAAGTATCTAGTAATAACCTTAAATTAAGGGGGCGATAGCGGTAAGAACTTTAATACCTTATAACTTCGTATCTAGAAGGCTATAGTAGATAAAAGTAGTACTATTTAACTTATCTTCTTCCGCTTTATCTAAAGGTATAGCTCTTATTTAGATTAATCGCGATTTACTATTATAATAGGATAATTAAGATAGAATCTTACCTTATTATTATCTTTAGCCTTATATAGCCTCGCCTCGCCGGCCGGCATCACGGGTTCTAGCCTTACGCTACGCGGCACCGGCTTCTAGAATAGGAGAAATAAAGGTCTTATAATAACCTCTAGCTACCTCTATTCCCTAGGAAATACGGTGTAGCCGTAGGTTCCTCTCTATACCCCCTCTCGGCAGCCCTTATATCCGTATAAAATACTAAATTACCTAGCCGCCCGGACTATCGGCAGCCTTATTTATTAGGTCCTAGGACGACCTATAGATACCTCTCTTCCCTAGGAAATACCGTATAGCTATAGGTTCCTTCCTATATCCCTGAGACCTCCGCCGGGCCGGTTACGATTAGCTGCAACAAGCTTGAAGGCGCCCTCCCTAGCCCCCCCCCCCCCTCCCCCCCTCTCCCTTAGCAGACAAACATTCACGTAGATAGGTATATATACTAGTATTTATATATATATTAGTATTTATATATATATATACCGGTATATATATACCGGTGCTTATATATGCCCGTGCTTATATATACTAGTACTTATATATATACTAATACTTATATATATACCGGTGTTTATATATATACTAATACTTATATACTAGTGCTTAGCGTATATGCCGGTGCTTATATATATATTAATACTTATATATACCGGTGCTTATATACTAATGCTTAGTATATATACTAGTGCTTATATATACTAGTGCTTATATATCGGTGCTCGGCGTATATACTAATATACTAGTACTTATATATATATTAATACTTATATATACCGGTGCTTATATATCGGTGCTCAGCGTATATATTAGTATACCGGTGCTTATATATATATTAATACTTATATATACTAGTGCTTATATATTAGTACTTATATATATACTAGTACTTATATATATACCGGTGCTTATATATATACTAGTACTTATATATATATTAGTGCTTATATATATACCGGTGCTTATATACCGGTGCTTAATATATATACTAATACTTATATATACTAGTGCTTATATATTAATACCCGGCGTATATATTAGTATACCGGTACTTATATATATATTAATACTTATATATATTAATACTTATATACCGGTACCTAGCGTATATATTAATACCTATATATACCGGTGCTTATATATACTAATACCTAATATATATATTAATACTTATATATATTAGTACTTATATATATATACTAGTATTAGTATATACTAATATTTAGCGTATATACTAATATATATATTAATACTTATATATACCGGTACTTATATATACTAATACTTAGCGTATATATTAGTATATATACTAATACTTATATATGCCGGTACCCGGCGTATATACTAATACTTATATATACTAATACCTAGCGTATATACTAGTACTTATATATACCGGTGCCTAGCGTATATATTAATACTTATATATATACCGGTACTTATATATATATCGGTACTTAGCGTATATATTAGTGCTTATATATATACTAATACCTAGTATATATATTAGTATATATACCGGTACTTATATATACTAGTATTTAGCATATATACTAATATATATACTAATACTTATATATATACTAATACTTATATATACTAATATTTATATATTAATACTTAGTATATATATTAATATATATACTAATACTTATATATATATTAATACTTATATATACTAATATTTATATACCGGTACTTAGCGTATATATTAATATCTATATATACCGGTGCCTATATATATTAATATTAGCGTATAGCTACCGTAATTATTTTCCGTAATTCGTAGCGGCTATTAAACGCGAAGCGCGCTTAAGAAAATTAGGTATTTAGGGACTATAAGTAATATTTTTTTTTCTAGGACTTTATATTACTATTATATAGCGTAGCGTAGTACGGAAAAAATATCTTAGTAATTCGGTACGTATTGCTTAATTTAGGAATATCGTGTCTAATAGGAATAGGTGCCGTGGCAAATATAAATACTCTCTAGGATTCCCCTTGGGGGAGGGGAGTATCGGCCGAATACCGCAGTTGCTGTATGTATGTACGCGTATGTCACCCCCCATAGGTACCTACCTAGGTAGGGTAGAAGCAGATGGATGGAAAGACGAGACGATGAGAAATATCCTTGATCCCTGAGGCTGCCATCAAAGGCAAGCAAGCCGCTCGTGATACTGACTTGATCTGGGTAAAGTACCAAGGCAGGCAAGTAGGTCCCTGACCTCCGCATCGGGATGACCTCGGCTCAGCTGTCCCAACTACCTTCTCTCGCGTTACTCATCATTCATCAACACCACTACTACTGCCACTCTACTGCCAGTCTGCAACCACCATCGTCGTCGTCGTCGTCGTCATCATCATCATCATCGTCACCTCTATCATCGTCACCACCATCATCACCATCATCACTGCCAATCCCTCACACCAATCGACATCCCCAATGTCCTCCCTCACCCAACAACAGCAACAACAGACTAATATACACACCCTCCCTCATCTCCGCTCATCTCCCCCATCTCCCCCCCCTTCCCCGCCACCACATCTCTCGGTCCCGACTCCGATCGACCCCCCATCTCCCCTCCCCTCCCCTCCCCTCCCCTCCCCTTCCTTTTTCCCACCCATCTTCCACTCACTCCCCTTTCTCCAGTCCCCTTTATCTTCTTCTCCTTTCAAAAAGCAACAGCCACCAACAGACTCGAAATACACCCCTCCCTCTTTGTTTTTTATTTACCGACTGGCCTTGTCTACGGACGCCACCGCCTCCAACGATGAAGATGATCCAACCCATATATAGGTAGGTAGGTAGGCATATATATCCGTACATGCACACATCATACATACATGATACATATGCATCTCCAATTTTTGCAACGTAAAACAAAAGCAAGCCCAAGAGATGCTACATGCAAACGTGACAATAGAAGAAAAAAAAAAACATCATTCAAATCTCATATCGCTGATGAGCCACTTACTTACTTACCTACCTACCTATTCACGCAGTAGACGCCCTCACCTACATACAGTATATGACATACCCAAAACATCATCTCCCAAAGAGACAACATCTCTCTCTCCCCCATAACCAGAACCCACCACCGCTTGGGCCCTTGACGCCCTTTTTCCCCTCCCCCAGATCCAAGACTTTACCCGAGCCCGTGGCCTGAGCTCTGGGAAAAAAGGGCAGGGCAGGGCAGGGGCAGAAAAAGAAGAACAAGTCATGCTCTGAGACAAGCTCGAGAGCCAAGAAAGGAAAAAAAAAAAGTGACAGACAGACAGACAGGCACGAAACAGGAACGAAACCCCTGCCTGCCTGTCTCCCTCGTCCCCGTTCGTATCTTCTCTCCCTCTTTCGTATACCCTCTCCCCGTCTCTCTCTCTCCATCCCCCCCCCGTTTCTCACAGACACCCTCACGCACCGACACTCAAATGCAGCTTTGCCAAATAAGAAGAGCAAAAGCAAAAAAAAAAAGACACTTCTCACCTTTCTTCTGTCTTCCCACTTTTCATGCAGCCGCTTTGGCTTCTCGCCCAGTCTTTTTTCCTCACTCTTACCTTGTTTCCTTTTTGCTTCGTTGTTCTCTCCTTCTCTCACCACTTTTCGACGTGTCACCGCAGCCATTCCACTGCTAGAATAATCTTCGTCATACAAGGCAGTCTCATAGAGGTGTAGGTGTCAGGATTTCCTCGACTTAGTAGATTACAGCGTAATATGCTACAGGTACATTGTGCCCTTCTACCTCCGGGCAGGGGTACACATCGCGCGCCCTCCCTCTGTCGGCTCCCCATTATCGAGCCTTCTTGCATATACCTTCGTTTCCACCGTTAAAACATGCTGACCAGAATGTAGTCCTCAAATATTCGAGGTCTCGGGTTGTAAAGTGACGTATGTATGCTTGGCCGTGGCTTCGCCTTTCCCCGGATTGGATATCACAGTTTGGCTCCCCTAGCCCGCAGTTGAGCCATTTCATTTCCCGCGGTGCCCAAGAAAAAAAAGAGAAGACAAGAAAAATGTAAGAGAAGGAACCATGTACGCCAGGACGTGATGAAACAGATAGGCCCTGGCTTGTAAGAGAACAAAAAAATCTACCAGAAGGTGGGAAAGGAAGTAGGTGGTGATCACAAGATTAGGATTTTCGCTCCACGGTAAAAAAAGGGAGTGACGCCAGACCAGCCGAAGGGGGGGGGGGGGGGGCCAAGGGGCGCCGGTGCCGGACTGGTGCAGCGAGGGAGAGGGACCCGTGTACTGACGCCGGGTCCGACAGGGAAACCACTTCTCCGCTACCAACGCTCAAGGGCGAAGGGGGGGGGATGAACGGATACGTGAGACGACGACACAGTGTTGGCGGAGAGCTCAGGGACGGCTTTTCTTTCTCTCCACATGACTTGGACGGTGATCCTCGTCAGTAGTCGTCGCATCGTTTGTCCGCCATTTTCGACTTGGGCGGAGCCCGACGCTTGCGACTTCGCTCCTCTTGCTCGATAACTGGCACGGCGGCTGGGATGAACTCGACGCCGCGGTTTCGGCTGTTAGGCCTGGCGTGCAGCTTCCGGTGGTTGTTGAGGTTGTCTTGACGGTTGAACTGGTCCTTGCCGCAGAACTCGCAAGAAAAACGATTGGGGCCCTCGCCATGAAAGCTGTAGATTGTGTGTTAGCATGCTGGGAGACCTTTCTCAAAAACCGAGACGCAGAGTAAAAGAACTCACGTTTGCTTGTGACGCTTCAAGTGCTCGTTGCGTCGAAAGGCCTTGTGGCATCCGGGATAGTCGCACTTGCACATGGCACGACGGACAACATCGACGGCGGTTGTGTCACTCTGACCCGCAGCCTTTCTTGAGGCGCGGATCTGAGCACGTTGAAGCTCCGTTGTCTTGCGCTGGATCTCGTGAACCATGATCTTGCGGTGGGCTCGCAGCCGACCAGGAGAAGGTGGGCCGTGCAGGTGGAAGCGATCGAGGGGGGACTGAGACTGGCGCTCAATGTCAAGAGCTTCTAGGTCGTGGGACGGCAAGCCCTTGGGGGGTTGCTGTGGGGGAAAGAAGGAAATGGGGCTGTCATTGGCGCAGGACCAAGTCGACGAGGAGTCGGCCATGTCGGAGCCGGAGAGGCTGTGTGTGGGCGTCATCATGAAAGGGGCAGCTGGTCCCATGGCGGTGGTGGTGTGAGGCGAGATAGAATACATGGGGTAGATGCCCGAAGGCGTGACAGAGCCGCCCATGGGGTGCTGGGAGGCCATGTTCATGTCAAGCATGTGGTCGTAGTCTGGAGTAGCGATGCCTTCGGGCTTGCGCATGGGGGTGCTGGGCAAGCTGTTGGCAAAGGGTACCTGATCGGGATCGGGCTTCACAGAGCCGAAGACGTACTTTGACATGTTGGTGCTCGACGACGGCGTCAGCTCGCCGGCATTGGATTGGGCGAAAGAGGAGCCGTCAAAGTCGAGGCTGAGTTCGTGCGGTGTCGAACGTCTGGATGTGGGGGTGAAGGGGTCGTAGGCCGACGAGGCCGACGAGAAGCTCGTGCCGGCCGAAGGGCACGACATGGCTTGGCTGCACATGCTGAAGCTGTCGTCCATGTCGAACCGAAAATCCGAGTCGAATTGCATGGTTGCGTGTGTGGAGGGAGGAAGAGAAAGCAGGTGAAAGAGGAAGGACGGTGGAGTACAGGAATAGGAGAAGGAGGAGGAAGAGAGGAGGTAGGGGGAGGGAAGGAAGAGGAGGGAGAAGGAAAAGGGAGAACAAGAAAAGACGGAATGTACACAAGGGAGATGAAAATGGATGAATGACTGGAGGAGGCAGTGTTGGTGCTCCTTCTGTGAATGATTTGTTTATTGATGATGACAATGACGATGATGACGATGATGTTGATGGAGGTGGTGATGAAGATGAAGATGATGATAATAATGTTGTTGTTGTTGTTATTGATGATGACGCTGATGCTGAATGATATGGACGTGATGTTCTTCGTCGTCGTCGTCGTCGTGTGGATGATGTTGTTATGATGATGATGATGATGATGTTGATAATGTTGATGTTGATGGTATTGATGATGATGTTGATGTTGTTGTTGTTGTTAATAGTATATGGAGAACGTAAAAGAGAGAAACGGCCGACAAGGCTCAGAGTAAGGAAAAGCAAAGGAACGGGTTCGTGGGAACAAGGGATCGAAATCTGGCCAAACTTCTCGGCACCGGCTCGCAAACTCACATGCGTGACGAGCGGGCGGGAGTCTAAGAGAGAGGCAGGAGTGGTCCTGGTCGGGAATGCTCTGCGCAGTGCACGAGGGGCGCCCCTGAAGATATAGCAGAGCAGAGGAATGAGGTGTGGGGGAGGTGCCGACGGGCGTGAGACATGCAAGGTGCAGATCGACCCCAGCCGATCGTGAGACGTGTGGTGGTGCCTGTGAGCGAGAGTCGCCGAGAGACAAGGTGGTCTGGCCCAGCGGCAGGATGGAATGGAAAGGTCGATATTAGTCGCGGAGGCAATAGATCTCGATGGAGTGTGTGCGTGTGTGTGTGTGTGCGTGTGTGTGTGGTCAATCAAGGAGGGCGAGAGAGAAGCTCCACCGGGACTATCGATGGGTATAGATTGATGTTTTGGACTGTTTCTGAGGTGCTTCCTCCCCCCCCTTGTTGGAGTCAGTCGGCCGTCGGGACTGAAGGGAGCGTCCAGGAGATGAGGAGGCCTGCCTAGTTATAGGGGGGGTAGGGGGGGGGGGGGGGGGGGGGAGGGAGAAGCGCGTATGGGAAGGGGGTTGATGATGTGGTACGACACTGACCGGATTGACACATTGTGCGTGCGTGTGTGTCTATGCATACATGCAT